>PVKH010039741.1:0-11142 GCA_004027955.1 Chaetophractus vellerosus | reverse complement strand
GACTTTGCCATGCCCGTGGGGGCTCCGCCCTGCCCGTGGTGGCTTTTTGCCTGCCCACTGCGGCTTTTGCCCCGCCCACGGCGGCTTGCCTTTCTCAAGGCCGTCTGCCCGCTCGGAGAGGTCCCCGGGAACCGAACCCAGGGCCTCCCATGTGGTACACCGGCGAGCTCTTTATCCACTGAGCTATCTAGCCGGGCCCCAGATGCAGTTTTACCATGGTCTTTCTTTCTCTTTCTTTTTCCCTCCTGGGGTCCTTTTATATGCAGTACTCCTCAGTGGCTTGTGTTCTGCCCCTGGGTCTCTCTGGACTTGGGTCCCTGTTCCTGGATAAGTGTGGGATTCTTACTTGCTGCTGTGGCTCTATAGTTTGTGTCACCTGTGGGAGGTGGGAAGGATCCAGGACACAGTCTGAGCAGCTCCCAAGTTGCACAGGACCACATGAGGTAGAGGGAGTGGACTGGCTAGTCCAGGGTGGAAGTTTCCTACCTGATATTTTTCTCTTTCTTCTATTCAGCGTTCATGGAGTCCTTCTCCAGTCTCTGCTGTCCTCTAGAGTTCTAAGCAATGGGATTTGTTCTTATATTTGCTGACTCTCTGGGGAGGTTTTATTCAGGGGATAGATGTCTTACGTTGCTATGTTGACGACATCATTCTCATTTTTCTTGACCTTTAGTCCTTCAGGCCACTGTCACAGGCTGCTTTTTAGGAGGTTTCCCCAAAAGGGGCCCAGAAAAAAACATGGCTTAAATTTTTTTTCTCTCATTTAGTTATTGGTTAGATTTATTGTTTTGACCTCACTGCCAGAGCCAAGGCTGAATAACTTAGGCACTAAATAGCATTTGTACTCCCCAGGGATCTCTTTCCTCTCTCGTATTCCATCCCCAGCATACTTTCTCATTCAAATCTCTGAAACTAAAGAAAGGATGACCATGACAATGATGAATTTTGACAATCTGAAAATCCACCTATCAGAGATTGCTAATGTTAGGTGTGTGCTTTTTATACGTTAAGGTTCATGTTTCTTGCCACATAACTTAAATAGGAACCTAGAAGGTGAAGTTTTCCCTTCTGCCTTCATTCATCATGTTTCCTAGCTCTTCCTTCCTAATCTGTGTTCCTGTGAAGTGAAATGTATATCACTTAGGCTGCCCATCAGTGGTTATGTCTGCTGTGTCTTCTGCAACATCAGCGTCTGAATCTCCCAAATTGCTTCTTATGTTAAGGAAGTTTTTCTTTCTTTTTTATTGGAGCTATGGGGGATTGAACCCGGGACCTCGTACGTGCAAAGCAGGAGCTCAGCCACTGAGCTACACTTGTGTAGTGCCACGAAAGTTTTTCTTTCTTATGGAAAAAATAAATCTCCTGCACTTCTGACCTGAAGGGAGAAATATATAAGAAGGTTTTACTCTCACTTGAAATGATTCTGGGAGAACAGTGCTGTTTGGAATGTTGGTGTAAGATGGGGTTCACCTTGGAAGTGCTTTGCAGCATCTGCAAGAACACAGATCTGTTTAGTTGTCATCTGCAGTGGGAAGTATCTGGTGGGCAGCTGCCTCTTGTCACCTCAACTCTCATGGTGATTCTTGTGCTATTCCAAATCTCTTTCTTTCCATCCGCTTGTTTCCTAGCTGTGGAAGACACACAGGAGGTCCAGGCAGAGGCTTCATTTTTAACAAACCAGGACAACTTTCTCAGCAGAGGCCTAGATGTCTGCTTTTTTGACAGGGTGGGGATGGGTGGAGAAGAGGGACCACAGGGCTAGTCCTCCCCGCCCCTTCGGCTGGACCAGCTGGACCTGCCAAACTGGAACCAGCAGAAACTTATGACTAGCAGCATTGTATTCATCTGTAAACAGTTTACAAGAAGGTTCTTGATAAGATCAGCAGATGACTCACTTAAATTGCACTGCATTGCCTTCCTCCTGCCTTTTGCTGTTAGTACACAAAGGAAAACCTGTGACATCTGAAGCTGCTTAGGGGTGCTGTCATGGGTAGCATGGTGAGAAGGGTGCTTAGGTCAGCCTGATCTGATGGAGAAGTCCTTTTTGGTGTCTGGAACTGGTGATAATGCAATTGCATGCCCACACCCGAGCTTGAGTTTGCTTTTTCACCAAGAAGAAGGTGTCTACGAAAATAAAAGATAAGGGCTTGTAGTTTTGCTTGAATGTCCAAAGATAAAAGCCTAAGTACGCTCAATCTCCCAATTTCAGGCTCCGTCATTCTCCATGAGAAATCTCAAATGTCTCTTTGTTAAGAGGCATATTTTGTCTGCTTGGGTGTAATCAGTACTTGGCCATGATTGCCAGCAGCAGAGGGCAAAACGCAAACTGCTGTGACAAATGATAATCCATATCTAAATAGCAAACTGGCATTCAAAGGACAAGTCTCATCAGTTCTTGATAAAGTTCCTTTTAGTTAACCTCGCAAGGAATCGAGGGGTGGTTGTTCCTTAGAATTAGGGTAGGAGTACACGTGATGGGACCTCTCTCTCCGATTTCATCATACAGGAGCATTCTTTTATTTATGCTTTCCCCCCCTCCCCCACGTTCCTAGGCCTGTTCTTGTGGAGTTAGGCTGGGAAAGCTGTGGTGCATGTCCTGCATGTTTCCTGCCCTTATAGAGTAGATGTAAGGAGTAGATGAAACACTATGTATAACATAGTACCTTGTAGCAGGTGCTCATTTACCATCCTTTCCTTCTCTGGTGGTTGGAAATGCTAGGAGGGCTGATTGCTTCTGTCAGTCTCAATATTTGTAAATTTCACACACTGTTCGATCTGTCCCTAGGCTTAACATATTTTTTTTAGCCTCCATCATACTTATTGTAAGAGAAGATTTTTATCGTATTGAAATAAGCCGTGGAATGGTAGACTCTTTCTTTAGCTTGACAAGTGCTATGATATGAACCAAGATGCTTACTTTGTGAAACATTTTTTGGTTAATTAATCTCCTTTACTCCGGATTCTTTGGGCTTGATGGCACACAGTTAATAAAAATAAATGTGGCTTTATGCTTTAAAATATCATACCTTTCCTGCTTAGATGAATTGTTTCCTTATATCATTAAATGGCTTTTTCCTCCCTGTTCTTTTCACTTCCTTCCTCCCCATCCCCAGGTGTTTTTTGACCTAATGAGAGAAATCAGAGCAAAGAAGATGTCAGAGAACAAAGACAAGAATGGCAAGAAAAGCAGCAAGAATAAGAAAAGTTTTAAAGAAAGATGTTGCTTGCTGTGAATACCGAGACAGCAGATGTGGTGGCGAAGTCAGTTGCCACTGAGGACACGGGGCTGGGTTTGTAGAGAGAAGACTGCTCGACTCCTTGGCTGTGCCCCTGCTCTTCCCAACCACATCCACGCAGTCATCTTTAAATGGAAAAAAGCTATCTATGAATCAGTGGCTGGCAGAGAAAATGAGCCCTTGTCCGTGCAATGGAACGGCTGCTTTGTCAGGAGGTTTCGGAGTTTTTTTTTTCCTTCCTCCTTCCTTCCCTTCCATCCAAAAGCTTAACCACATATGTAATGCTACAGGTAGGAAATAGTCAAGTGTTAATTACAAAAAGAAAGGACTGGCATAGCATCTTATTTTTCCCTAGTTTTATAACACCACTCTCTTTTGTTTAGAAATAAAACTGTCTTATTTTATTAGGTTTTGGAGAAGGCTCTCCCCTCCCCCTTACTACTCAGAAAAGTCCATTAAGCTCTGCTGACACTGAAAAATTCAGAAATTTTAAGAAGTTTCTTGGCAATGCTCTGTAGACCTGAAGCACAGCTAACAACATGAGTTTGAATGGGGCCAAATAGGCCAACACCAAGCTCATAAATCTTTCTCACACATGAAAAGCAAAAGTTCTAAGTTGTTTTAAATATTGGCCAATTGTAGTCTGTGTTGGCTTTTTTTTCTCCTGTAGCATCCTGACTTTGGCAGTAGCTATTTAGTAGACTAAGGGAAGACTCAAGGGTAGTGTACTTTATAAATGTCAGGCTTTTCTAATCCGGGTGTTCCCATCCCACGGCCAAGACCTCTCCTAACAGACAGCTGTGTTCTGTGGGTGCGCCTGCTCCACTAGTTATGGACACACTTTCATCTGGCAGACTTCTCTCTGCAGGTCGAGTTCTAGTGATCCTCTTCTCCTGTTTCTTTACTTGTAATGCAAATTCTTCTGAAGAATGTGATGAGTTAAAATTGTATTCTAAAATCATGAAGCCAGAGCCTGTGCCACCCATTCTGCTACCTCTGGTAGAGTTGCTCAGTAATTCTAAAGTTAAATCGAAAAGAAGTGGGGAAGGCAAAAACAGGCCATGGCCCCATTGCCTCTGAGAATTGGCTGCTGTTTTTAATAGTTTTCTTCTGAGATAGCCATAGATTTAGTTAGAAAAAAGATTTTTATTAAGGAGATATTGCTAATCCTTCTTGTTGTATCAATGGTCTAAATTTAACAACCAGAAAATTTTTCATCAGAGTAGTGTGATAAAAGCCCAGTATGCAGTGAATTTCCCCTTCGTTTTTCAAAAATGACATTTTACACATCGGTGCCAAAAAGGGATTTGGGGTGGGGAGAGTGGGAACCTTTTGAATTTGTGGATAATTACAAAGATTGTAGAAATTATGATCAGATTGGAAAACAATCTTGTATTACTTCCCAAAGAATCATGGGCTGTTTTGAATAAAAAAGCAAACACTTTTTCAGAATTTCAGCCTTTTTATTTGATCCTTTTGTCACAAATGCAAAATGCAGGTACTAAAGGACTCGACAGTAAAGTACTGACTGTCATTTTTGTTGGGGCTGTACAATATCAGAAAAGCTTTGTTTCAATTATTCCTTTGAATTGGGCTTCAGGAAATAAGAGTATAAGTATAAATACTAATTTTAACTTTGTCTTTCCTTTGGGAGAACTGACTACTCTTTTTACATAAAAATTTAAAAGCCAAAATAGTTAGACTCATGAGGTTTCTGAAACAACCTTTTTCTTTTCATCCTTGGTTGCCACGTGTTTGATCTCAGCTCTGGTCAAAAGGAAGTAGATTTGCAGTATGCACAAGTGAATTAAAGATAGTATGATTTTTTTTTTTATGCTACAGAAATTATTTTTGGTATATGCTATTAGTATATTTTTAAAATTATATTTTAACTGGATAGCAGTCAGCAATGGATCTTTCTATCAAAGTGATTTATATATGTGAGATTCTTTTCCATAAAATAAGAAAGTTATGTTGTTCATCAATCTGAAACATAACTACTTGGTAAGCGATTAGTGTTAGAACACTCTAAACTGTTCCCTAGCGAGCCATTTGAGTCCCTACTCAGTGTCAGACTCTTCTGGGTGCTGGGGACCCATCATGGACAAGATATGCAAGTTATCTACACACCTGGAGCATACCCTTTAGCAAGGAAGAAGATGACTGTGTGAGAGTATCAGGGAGTGGTAAGTGCTCTGATGAGAATAAAACTGGGTTGTGAGCTAGGCAGGGTCTCTGAGGGGTAGAGCTGATGTAGACTGGGAACTCAACAGCCTTCTCCAAGGGGTGATGTTTAAGCTGAGACTGTGTGTAGGGAAGGAGCCAGCCGTGCGAGGAACAGGTGTGTGTGTGTGGAGGGGGAGTGGGGGTAGTTTTCCAGGCCAGGAAACAGCTAGTCCAAAGGCTCTGAGGTGTTCAGGAGAGAAACAAAAAACCAAACAGAACACCAGTATGTGGCTGGGGCCTAATGAGGGAGGGGCAGAGTGTTAGAAAATGATGTAATATTCTATGACTCTTAAAGCAGCATAGGGGGGAATACCTAGACGTAATTCCCTACAAGTATTGTATCTCATAAAGTCCAAGACCCCTGTTGATTATAGAGACATCACCATGATTTTCGTACCACTGAGAAAACTGCCACTGCCAAAAAATTAAATGAACCCATCCTGATTTCAGTGACATCAAAATGTGAAAAAATGTTTTAGAACTGCTGAATTACTCTATATGAATTTAAATAAAATATAAATATAACCTCCCGGGAGATCCAAATCTTGCCAGAGTTGGCCTTCCTTGTGGTGATATCCTATGATCACTGTGTTGCCATCTGCCACTCCCTGCATTATGGGCTCACTATTAACCAATACCTGTGCTCACAGGTGGCCCGTGGTTCAGGGGCAAATGAGCTTGCAAATTCTGCTTTTCACACAGGTACAATGTTCAGACATCCCTTCACAAAGTCCAGTGTGATCCAGCAATATATCTGTGATGTGCCTCAAATTTTGAGGATTTCAACTTTGGAAGTTTGGCTTTCTGAGTATGTGGCCTTAACTATCAGTGCTATTATTATATTCTTACGTGCTGCTATTTTATTTAAGTCATATATTGATATCTTTTCAGTGGTGCTTAGGATGCATTCTAAGCCCCTAATAAAGTCTTATCCATCTCTACCCCCACAGTTGGCAGTTCTCATTTTGTTTGTAATTTCTGGTTGATTGCTGTCTTTGGTCCCAATGCAAGAGAAGCATCTTTTAATAATCTCACAGCCATGTTCTAAAGCTTGTTGTCCCCATTAATAAATCCCATTATCTGTAGCCTACAGAACAGAGAGAATAACACATCTATAGGCAGAATGTTCTACAAATATATTGATTTCCCAAGTGAGCTTTTCTTGAAATTAAAAAAATGCTGAAAAACAAAACAAAACAAAACAAAAACACCATAGAAGCTTAATGGTGGATAAGTAATTCCAGTGGAGAAGTGCTATTATATGCAGCTAGTGTTACAGTAGTAAACTTGATTTGTATATTTTTACTTTTTCTATTCATTAAAATTATAACTGTGTGTGGTTTAAAATTCCAATACTTTAGAAGTGTTCATTTTCCCCACAGTCACATTTTGTTTAAACTTTTTATCTTGAAATACTTTCAAACTTACAGAACAAAAATAATACAAACCCCATACATAGGCATTGAACATACCCCTACCCCCCTGGGTACCCAGATCCACCAATTTTAACATTTGCCACATTTCCCTTATCATTCTGCCTTATCTGTCTATCCATACGTATATCTATTTATCAATCTATTTTCTGAACACGAGGGTGGGTTGTATCCATCATGCTCCTTGAACACTTAACACTTCCATGTACATTTCCTAAGGGCAAGGATATTCACTTACATAACCATCCAAGTGCAGTTGTCCAGTTCAAGCAATTTAACATTGATAGCGTACAGTCCATATTCCAATTTTTTCCATATTCCCCCATCGTGTCCCATTTGAACATTTTCTCTTCCCCTGTTAGAACAAAGTCCCATTTAACCAATTCTGTACTCAGGCCATTTGTTAGGTATGTATCTAAAAGATATCCTCAGGCCATTATTTCTTGATTTTTCAATCCAGACATTATCAGTGATGACCTGCCCTGTTTTGCTTCTGCTCTTGCTGCCTGTTAAAAACTCTGTATTTAAACATCTGTGTATTACCCTGTCAAGCCTTGGCAGCCTCTTGACTCCCCACTCTGAAAGCTGAAGCTGTTGGCACCCCTGTCCCTTCTCTCTTTTCCCCTTTGTCCCTCCCCGCTTGTCCACTCTTCCTTCTTCGCTATACCTTTACACGACCAACGTGAATGTCAAGTTCATTTCAGCCTGTAACCATAATTAAGACTTTTGTGCTCTGTGGATTAATTCTTTTTTTAAATTAAAAAAAAATTTTAAAGATACTTAAATTATACAAACGTCACATAAATATAGGGGATTCCCAAATGCCCCACTCCCCACACCTTCCACATTTTCCCACATTAACGACATCCTTCATTAGTGAGGTACATTCATTGCAATTGATGAACACATTTTGGAGCATTGCCACTAAGCATGGATAAAAGTTTACATTGTAGTTTACACTCTCTCCCATACAATTCTGTAGGTTATGACAAGATTTATAATGGCCTGTTTCTGTCATTGCAATGTCATTCAGGACAATTCCCAAGTCCCGAAAATGCCCCGTCATTACACCTGTTTTTCTGTTCTTGCCCTCAGAACCTCCAGTGGCCACTGCCTGCACATCAATAATATGACTTCTTCCATTGCTAGAATCACAGTAAGTCTATAGTAGAATACCAGTAAGTACTGCACACTTCTGGCGGCACCACAAAGGAGAACATTCCTGGTGCCAGGGCAGTTGAGTTCTTCCTGTTTCCCAGAATCACACCACATTTTAGTTCACCTCATCTTTGCACTGTGACTCCTCCCTGCCACCACCACCTTTCCTCATTGTCCCTGAAGTTTGATGGCCTTTTTATTCTTGACTCTGGTTTCTTTCTTTCTATTGCTTGGAATGTGATTCCACCCTTCTTCCAAAAACATTCTGCTGAGAGGTCACTGACTGCCTGATCTCATTTGGACTGATTACTTTCTAGGTCTCCTGCTGAGCTGAGGCTTGTTTTGGGGATACCTGGGTTAATTCCATTTCCTGAGTCCCATATCTCCCTCTCTTGGTTTTTGTACTCTCTTCCTGAAGCACATTTTCAGGAAGGAGGTTCATTGGCAATAAACTTTTAGAATCTCTTGCCACCTGTTGAGGTGTATGAAAAAGTTGTTACTTTTGTCCTTTATTTAATTGCTAGTATGGCTTGGAATAGAAATCTGGTTTCAGAATCATCTTTCCTCCACTGTCTTCCAACACCCATTGTTGCTAATAAAAATAGTGCTATTCTCATAGTGGGTGGTTGGCTTCCCCCTCCCCCTTTTCCTCTCTCTCTTTCTGGAATCACTGAGGATCTTCTCCTTATTTGTAGTATTCTAAATTGGTATAGTGATGGAGCTAAACAAAGTTTTTCATGATTCATCCTATTTGGCACTCAGTAGATTCTTTCAATGAAGACTTGCATCTCTTCAGCTCTTGAAAATGTATTTCTGAAATTTCTTTGTTTAGTCATCTTCTGTTTTCTGTTCTTTCTTTCCAGAATGCATCTTATGAGCTTTTGGACCTTTAAGATTCCTACCTGCCTCATCTTTTCCTATTTTTCCCATTTTTATTTTCTTTTAAATTCACCTCCCTTCCTCCCTCCCCCTCCCTCCCTCCTCCTCTTTTCATCCTACATCTCTTCCTCTTTCCCTCTCTTTTCTCCTTGCCTGCTATTTGCCAAGCTCTGTTGCAGGTTCTGCAGATGCATAGTGAACAAAACAGACAAAGCTCCTTGCCCTCCTGTAGCTTACTAGTGGTACCAACTTTATCTTCTAATTCATTGTGTGTATGTGTGTGTGTGAGAGAGAGAGAGAGAGAGAGAACAAAAATTTTCTTTGTCTCTAATTGTTCCTTTTCCACTGTTCTTGGCTTTATGGTTTCAATATCATCTTAACTTCTTGACTTTCTGAGGATGTTAGATCTTCTAAAAATTCTGTTCCCGGAATCATCGTTTTATTTTTATTCCATTTTCCTCTTTACTCTGTTCTTTGTTCTCTTCTAAGCTGTGTGTTTTCTGGTTGTCCAGCTGTATAGTTACAAGGGAAGAAGAAGATGGGCTTGGCGTGCCGTGTACAGGAGCAGGGTGCCGGATGGCAGGCTTGGCTCCGGGTGAAGGGGTAGGGGTACGTGGCATGGCCCCGGGCCTCACGCTCACAGAGGGTGGGACTACTCTGGCCTCTCTCCTGACACTCGGTTTCATTAGAGAGAAGAGTGCTGGTGGCAGACCCCACGCTGCCTGCAGGGGTGGGGTGGAGTGTTCTGTGGGCGCACCCCTAATTAGTCTCACTGTTTTCAGACAGCCCCCACAGTCCTGCTGTTCAGCCTGCCCGTTCGTGGGCCTTGCTGGGCAAGCCATCCTCTTCTCCATACCACCCCTTTTCATCTACCAGCTCCGTTCTGCGCTTGTTAAATGTACTCATCAGTTAGGGGCCCCTTCCCATTCTTTTGGCCCTTTGGGGTTTTTCTTTACTCTTACTTGAATGGAGGCTCCAGAAAGCAGGAAAGACTCATGTTTGAGTTCAGTCTCCCATTTTGACTGTGGATTCATTTTCATAAATACTTAGTGTTTCCTTTTTGTTGGGTGGTTTTTTTTTTTTCTCCCCCAGATCAGTGTTGAATAAAGGTTAGAGTGAAACTATTGATTTGACATTTTGAAGGTGGCCCTTTGAATTTGGGGGACCTGTGGCATTTTGCAGGAGTAGAAGGCCTCAACTGTTTTCTGACATCAGCCTTTAAGTGAGAGAACTGAAGTGAAGCCTGGTTTGATTCCGTTTAGAACTTTTGCCTTTACCTCTTGGGTGATGGGTTTATTACCTGTTGTGAAATATAGTAATTCCTTCTTTGGCCTATCTTTTTTTGAAATATGGTTGACTTTGGATGTTTCCTTGTTTTAGTATAGTCCAGAAATCTGCGTTAACCTAACTCTGCTGTTGGTGATTTTATAGATTGTTACTAGCCTCTAGAACGCTCTGCTTGCTAGTTGTAGTCAGCCTCTTACTTCTCCTTTGCAATACCACTTTTGTAATGTGTACAGCTAATATAGACTGCCTGACTTACTCTTTTTATGAAGTGTTATATAAGTTCCACTTTATGCATGACTTTTGGAAAGGATGTAGTAAAAATTTAAATGAGTTGATGGCTGATCTCTGTTGGAGTGGATGTAAATGAAGAAAGCTACTTCCTCCAAACCCCCTCCCAAGTCTTTGCCTCCTTTGAATGCTAGTGCATGTTCTAACCTAGCAGAGCTCGCTCTTCATTTCCGCTCACTCAGTTGTGTGCCACCAAGCTAGGTATCTTCAGTTATTTTGGCAGTGGTGTCAGAAGCATTGCCAGACTGATTCATGGCCACACACATAATTCGTGAAGTCAGAACGGGGTCTGCGATGGCGTCTGAGAAGCTCAGGAATCTGGCAGAGCCGAGGATCCTGTCTAGTAAAGGAGCTGCAAGCCCTCCGCCCAGCCCCAGGGTAGGATGGCCCCTCATGCCCCCGCGGGGGAGAAAGGCAGGCCCTTGTCTCTGCAAGATCTCACTTCTCAGGTGGGATTGAAGAAGGACCAGGTGCCAAGTTCCAAACTCCTTAGGAAAGTTAGCTTCTATCACCTTCATCTTTTAGAAACAAATGTAATTATTCCTAGAAGTTAAGCCAACACATCTTTTCAAGGTGACTATAATACTGCCAGGAATCAAAGGGATGAACTAGTTAACTATTTTTTTTTTTTTTTT
>PVKH010039740.1:0-11147 GCA_004027955.1 Chaetophractus vellerosus | reverse complement strand
CTGTGACACCTCCCCTCCACACTGTGACAACAGCACTCCAACCTCTTCAGTCACAACCCCTCACCCACATGTCCCAAGTGTTCATCCGATCCCCCCTCCACCCGCCCAAAGCATCCTGGGCTCTCTAACCTGCCCCCCCATTCCTCCACATCCTCTCCAACATTTATAGTCTGCAGTGTTTTTAATAGCCTCCATTCTAATGGGTGCAAGATAGTATCTCATTGTAGTTTTGATTTGCATTTCTCTAATAGCTAGTGATGTAGAGCATTTTTTCATGTGCTTTTTAGCCATTTGTATTTCTTCCTTAGAGAACTGTCTTTTCAGGTCACTTGCCCATTTTTAAAATGGGTTGTTAGTCTTCTTATTTTAAGGTGTAGGATCTCTTTATATATGCAAGATATGAGGCTCTTATTAGATATATGGTTGCCAAATATTTTCTCCCATTGGGTAGGCTGCCTTTTTATTTTCCTGATAACATCCTTTGAGGTGCAAAAGGTTTTAATTTTAAGGAGATCCCATTTATCTATTTTTTCTTTTGCTGCTCGTGCTTTGGGTGTGAAGTCCATGAAACCATTTCCTATTACAAGGTCCTGTAGATGCTTCCCTACATTATCCTCCAATGTTTTTATGGTCTTGGCTCTTACATTTAGATCTTTGATCTACCTTGAGTTAATTTTCATATAGGGTGTGAGATGAGGTTCCTCTCTTATTCTCTTGCATATGGATATCCAGTTCTCCATGCGCCACTTGTTGAGGGGGTCATTCTCTCCCCACTGAGTGGGCTTGGTGGCCTTGTCAAATATCAGGTGACTGTATATGCGAGGATCTATATCAGAACTCTCAATTCTGTTCCACTGGTCAATGTGTCTAGCCTTGTGCCAATACCATGCGGTTTTCACCACTCTAGCTTTGTAGTATTTTTTGAAATCAGTTAGTACGATACCTCTAACTTCATTTTTCTCTTTCAATATGTCTTTGGCAATTTAGGGCTTCTTCCCTTTCCAAATAAATTTTGTAGTTAGGTTTTCCAATTCCTTAGAAAATACAGTGTTAATTTTTATTGGGATTGTATTAAATCTGTAGATTAGTTTTGGTAGGAGAGACATCTTGATGATATTTAGTCTTCCTATCCATGAACAGGGGATATTCTTCCATTAATTTAAGTCTTCATTGATTTCCTTCAACAATGTTGTGTAGTTTTCTGCATATAAGTCCTTTAACATCTTTAGTTAAATTTACTCCTAGGTATTTGATTCTTTTTGTTACTATTGTAAATGGTATTTTTTTCTTGAGTTAGGTTTTTTTTTTTTTTTGAGTTAGTTTTTTTTTTTTTGGTTGTTTTCCTTGTTGTTTGTTAAATTTGCTTTTTCAGGAGGCACTGGGCACTGAACCCAGGACCTCCTGTGTGGGAGGCCAGTGCTCAACTGCTTGAGCCACATCTGCTCCCTAGATGTTCTTTTTTTTTTTTTAATAATTTTTTTTAATTTTTAAAAGATACTCCTGGAATCTCTGTGTAGCATTTATGTAATCAATGTATCCTAAAAATATATAGAGATATATAAAAAATAAATAAATTTAAATAAAAAAGAAATAAGACAAAAAAATAAAATAAAAGATATACTTAGATTACATAAATGTTACACAAAAATATAGAGATTCCCATATGCTCCACTCCCCTACCTTCCACACCCTCCCACACCCTCCCACAGAAACATCCTTCATTAGTGAGGCACATTCATTGCAATTGATAAGTGCATCCTGGGGCTTTGCCATTAAGCATGGACCATAGTTCACATTGTGGTTTACACTCTACCCCACACAGTTCTGCATGTTATGTGATGATATAAAATGGCCTATATCTTTCATTCCAGTGTCATTCAGGATGATTCCCAAGTCCCGAAAAAGCCCACATATGACAACTGGTTTTCCCTCTCTCTGCCCCCAGAGCCTCCACTGGCCACTGGCTCCACATCAATGTTATAATTTCTTCCATTGCTAGAATCACAATATGTTTATAGTAGAATACCAGTAAGTCCACTCTAGTCCACAGTTCCTTCCCCAAACCTGAAGATTCTGGGATGGTGATATTCACTGTACCTCTAATTGAGAGGGGGCTTATATCCCATGGGGAAGATGGATAGGACTATCTTGCTTGCATTTGCAGAGTCTCTCTGTTCCTTGGGATGGTTGCTGTCCATCATCATCTCCTTGTTAGTTGTACTGGGTGAGTCCAATGAGCTGTAGAATTGGTGTTGCAACTCCGCTGAGGGTCTGGGCCCAGCTAGCACTGGGACAGCCCAAAGACTCCAGTCTCTTGGATGTACACCTACAAACTCTAGCACCAAGTATAGGTTTAAATAGAAAGGACAGATGAGTCATGTGTAGGGAAGACATAATCGAGTCACTCTGTCACTCTCAGAAGCACAAACTCAGGGCCCACTGGCAAGGCACCAAACTCTGGAGCTATCTACCCTGACCGTAGGACCTGGGTGTCTCCAGAGTCCTCAAGAGCCCCACTATATGGGGTAGTAACCACTTTGGCAGTCTATGAGATCCTGCTGAGATGTGCATAAGTGTTACCTCTGGGATGACCTCCTGACTCACTTTGAAGTCTCTTAGCCATATAAATTCATTTGTCTTTACCTTTCCCCCCTTTTATTCAAGGTCTTTTTCCAGTTGCATTGGTAGTTGGTGCTTGGTAGTAATCCCTCAGTGCCAGGGAGTCTCATCCCTGGGAGTCATGTCCCATGCTGGGGGGAATGTAATGCATTTATATTCTGAGTTTGGCTTAGGAAAAGGCCACATTTGAGCAAAAAGGAGGCTCTCAGGGGGCAACTCTTGGGCACCCCACAACAATAGGATAAGTTTCAATTTCAAGAGCAAAGGGGGGCCGGCTGTATAGCCCAGTTGGTAGGGCACCGGTTTACCACATGGGAGGCCCTGGGTTCTGTCTCCAGGCCTCCTCAAATGGGCAGACCGCCTCGAGAAGGCAAGCCAATGCGGGCAGAGCATGCCCCCGTGGGCAAAGGCAAGCCCCCGCGAGCAAGGGCGAATCCCCAAGAGCAGGCAGGCCGCCGTGCTGGTGAGCTGACTCGGCAGGTTGCCCCAGCAGGGGGAGTCAAGCAGACACAGAGGAACGCAGAGAAAAATGAACACAGCAAGAACAAGCAAAAGGGGGTGATGTATAATAAATAAAAAATAAATAAAAAAAGAGCAAAGGTTCATAAGCATAGTCATCAATATCAAGGGCCCATCAGTGGATCATCCTTTGCCAGTCATTGCCCCTGCACTTGGGGGACTGTTGCTGCTCCATTAGAGAATGTGGCAGAGCTCTCCAGGATGGGAGTTCAATATTCTCTTGGTTATTGTGTGAGTCTCCACACACTGTGACAATGCCCTGTGAACATTTTTATATACCTTATATGTATGCCCAGGTGAACTTCCTTTCATGTATCTCCCCAAAATATTGAATGCTTCACGAATTTGCATGTCATCCTTGCGCAGGGGCCATGCTAATCTTCTCTGTATCATTCCAATTTTAGTATATATGCTGCTGAAGCGAGCTCCCTCGATGTTCTTTTAATGTTCAACTTATTTGCTCGGTTTTTCCTGTGGATTGAGGTCTATAAGGAAAATGAAGCTTCCAATCAATACTCAATTAACTATAAACATTTTTGGCTACTTTAGAGATGAAAAGCAGCACCTTTGTTGCTTTGAATTGATAGAGGGAGTCCAAACCCAGGAATAGTTTCTTTTACCAAACATTTAACAACTTCATGGGTTTTCTTAGTATGACAAGGAAAAACTTCTACCTATCCAGTAAGTGTCAACAAATACTGATATTTGAAGTTTCCAGGGGCCTTAGGCATTTCAGTAAAATCAACTTGCCAATTTTCTCTGCCTAATTCCCCATAGTGTACTCCTTTTGTTAAAGCTGGTACTTTTGGCAGGGCTGAGGATTGACCTGGGTACATGTATACATGGATGAGTTACAGCTTGAATAGCTCAGCATAGGTTAGGTCTGACTAGAAACCAGCTGAGTCATTTGTAAAGGGTTTCTTGTCAATAGTGTGTAATTTGGTGAAAGTGTGTAATGGATTTGAGGTGGTTTCCTGGGACAAGAATTTTACTCATATCACTGCATTCATTTTCATTTGTAACCATCCCTGTTTAGTTAGACTTGTAAATCATCATTCTTTTGACCTTGCTAAGTCATTTTCTGAATACTGAGGTTTTCCAAATGTCTCTAGTTCAGGTCCTCATTCACTGCAAGGTAATAGTGGGTGGTTTGGGTAAAACAAAGCAAGGGTTGGGGGGGCGGATTTCCCTTTTTGCCACTTCTCTGGCTACTTTATCTGCTAGTTTATTGCCTTTAGCTTCTTTTCTATTAGTTGCTTGATGGCCTTTACAATGAATAACTGCCAGTTCGTTTGGTTGTAAAACTGCATTTAACAACTCTAAAATCAAGTCTACATGTATAATATTGGCAGTGGGTAATATATCATGTTTTTCCAAATGGCTCCATGTGCATGTAAGATGGCAAAAGTATATCTAGAGTCTGTATAGATGTTCACCTTTTGTCCTGCACTTAGTTGCAGAGCCCTTGATAGAGCAATTAGTTTGACTTTTGTGCTGAAGTTCCCACAGGCAAAGGTTTTGCTTCTAATATTTCAGTGAGACTGACTACTGAGTAGCCTGCTCTACATTTTCCATTGTCTATGTAGCTGCTTCCATCTATAAATAATTCTAGGTCTGGGTCTGGTAATGGGGTGTCTATTAGTCCTGGGTATAGAGTATACTTCATCAAGGAGTTGTACACAATCATGCCTGGGAGTTTTCCATTCTTGTCTGTCATTAAATTCAGGCAATAAGTTAGCCAGATTGAGCTTATGTATAGTTTTTAACATGACATTTGGGTTGTTTAATAAAATGTCTTGATATTTGTTTAGATGGTACATAGTTAACTATTGACCCCCTTTTTCTTCTAGTTATGTAAGAACATAATGCAGGGTGAGGACTCAGATGGGAGAGCTCAAAGTGAACTTTTCTGCTTCTTGGAGAGGATCACAGGTGGCAGCTACTGCTTGTAAGCAGGATGGCCAGCCTCTGACAACTGAGTCAAGTTGCTTTGATGTATGCAACCAGCCAGAGGTTTCCTCCAAATTCTTGTACTAATACTCCTAGTGCAATGACTTGCCATTCATGTACAATCAGTTCAAATTCTTTCACTAGGTCAAGGAGTCCTAGGATGGGTGTTGAGAGAAGTTCATTAATGATGGACTTCTTCAAAATGCTTAGAGACCATTCCGGGGTCCATTCGAAAGGATCTTTTTCTTCCCCCTTGGGCTTCATATAGGGGTTTAGCAATAAGTCCAAAATTTGGTATCCAAGACTGCAATAGTCAGCCATACCAAGAAACCCTCTAAGTTCCTTTTTGTTTCTAGGTTCTGATACTTGCCATAAAGTTTCCTTTCTGCTGTGCAGTAAGGCTTGTTGTCCCTCTGACAGTTTGAACCCAAGATGTTTAGCATGGGTCTAAGTTATTTGGGTTTTCTTTTCAGATACTTTGTATCCTTTTTCTGCTAGCCTTTTTAGCCTTGTTATGGTGTTTTGATTTGAGGCTTCTTGGATTTTACTAGCTATGAGTATAATATCAACAGAGCGAAAGAAAAGCCCTTCTTGGAGTTGTACTTCATGTAAGTCCTTGGACAGTGCTTGACCAAAAGAGTTTTTGAATACTTGCAGCAACACAGTCAAACAATATTGTTGTTTTAATCCTGTATCGGGTCTTCACATTCACAAGCAGTTTAAAAGTATCTTTTAAATCTGAAACAGTGAACAAGCATAAGCATCTGAAATATTGATAAGGAGAGGAAGTATATGGGTTAGGCTATGTTGGACAAATGTCTTGTACTACTTGCGCGACAGATCTTAAATCTTGTACAAAACAATAAGACCATAAGATAGTTGTATTAAGGTCCAACTAGCAGGGTCTGATTAGACCCCAAATGAGGAACTATTTAATCAGGGATGCAATACCTATTTTTGCTTCCCATCTGAGTGGGTATTGTTTTAAGTGTGGAGGTATGCTGTTCAGTCACAGCCTTACCTTCACTTCTTTTTTTAAAAAATCAATTTTATTGATACATATTAATAAAGCATAAATCCATCCAAAGTGGACAATCAATGGTATTTGGTATAATCATACAGCTGTGCATTCATCACTTCAATCATTATTAGAGCATTTTCATTATTCCAATAATAATAATAAAAATTTAAAAGAAAACAAACTAACAAAAACCCTCATCACCTCTCTCTATGCTCTTCCTGTGGTATATAGCTGCTATTCTGTTTCTCTTTAGTTAATTTGTATTTATATTTCATAAAAAGTCTTATATTTGAAATATCACCCACATTCATATTTCACATGAGGTTTCACTATGTTATCCAGTGCCATGTTACATTTTTTAGCTTTCCTTCTAGTAATATACATGACCTCAGACTTTCCCTTTCAACCACTGTCATACACATATAATAGCTACGCTAGTTACAAACAATATGTGTTTTCACCATTTCTATTCATTTCCAAAGATTTACAAACAACCTTATTACCAATTCTGCACAGATTAACCCTCAGCTTTCCATTCTTTACTCTCCTATTTTCTGGTGACCTGTATTCTAATTATTATCTCCATGAATTTACACATTATATTTAGTTCATAATAGTGCAATCATATAGTATTTGTCCTTTTGTGTCTGGCTTGCTTCACTCAGTATAATGTCTTCCAGGTTCATGCATGTTATATGCTTCACAACTTCATTTCTTCCTACAGCAGTATAATATAACATCGTGTGTATATACCACAATTTGTTTATCCATTCATTGGTTGATGTACACCCGAGTTAGTTTCTATCTTTTGGCAATTGTGAATAATGCCACTATGAACCTTGGTGTGCAGATGTCTGCTTGTGTCACTACTCTCAGTTCTTCTAGGTATTCCTAGTAATGTTATTGTCAGGTCACATGGCAAGTCTATATTCAACCTTCTCAGGAACTGCCAAACAATCCTCCACAGTGGCTGTACCAACTAACAGTGAATAAGTATTCCTATCTTTCCACTTCCTCTCCAACACTTGTGGTTTTCTGACTTCTTAATAGTGACCATTCTAATAGGCATGAAATCTGATTGTAGTTTTGCTTTGCATTTCCCTAATCTAGTGATGTTGAACATTTTTTTTTTCATGTGCTTTTTGCCATTTCTATTTCTTCTTTGGACAAATGTCTATTCAAGTCTTTTGCCCATTTTTAATTGGATAGTTTTTCTTTTTACTGTTGAGTTGTAGTATCTCTTTATTTATCATGGATATTAAACCTTATCGGATATATGGTTTGCAAATATTTTCTCCCACTGAGTCAGGTGCAATTTCACCCTTTTGACAAATTCCTTGAAATGCAAAATTGTTTTAACTTTGAGGAGACCCCATTTATTTAATTTTTCTTTTGTCACTCAAAAGAAAGGTTAAAGAAACTACTGCCTACCACAAAATCTTGAAGATGTTTTCCTATATTTTCTTCCAGAGTTTTATGGTTGCCACTTTTATATTTATGTCCTTGATCCATTTTGAGTTTTTTTCATAATATCTTTATCTGACTTTGGTATTAGGGTGATATTGGCTTTGTAGAATGAGTTTGGTAGTGTTCCTTCTTGTTCAATTTTTTGGAAGAGCTTGAGTAAGATTAGTACTAAATCTTTTTGGAATGCTTTGTAGAACTCACCTGTGAAAACATCTGGTCCTGGGCTTTTCATTTTGTGGAGCTGTTTGATGACTGTTTCAATCCCTTTACTTGTGTTTGGTTTGTTGAGGTCTTCTATTTCTTCTAGGGTCAGTGTAGGTTGTTTGTACCTTCCTAGAAATTTTTCCATTTCATCTACATTGCCTAGTTTTTTGGCATAAAGTTATTAGTAGTATCCTCTTACGATCTCTCTTATTTCTGTGGGGTCAGTAGTAATGTTCCCGTTTTCATTTTTTATTTCAGTTATTTGCATCTTATCTCTTTTCTCTTAGTCAGTCTAGCTAAGTGTTTGCTGATTTTGTTAAACTTCTCAAAGAACCAACTTTTGGTTTTGTTAATTCTCTGTATTTTTTTTGTTCTCAATTTCATTTATTTCTGCTCTGATCTTTGTTATTTCATTCCTTCTACTTGCTTTGGGATTAGTTTGCTGTTCTGTTTCCAGTTCCTCCAGCTGTGTAGTTAGGTCATTGATTTTAGCTTTCTTCTTTTTTAATGTAAGCATTGAGGGCTATCAATTTTCCTTTCAACACTGCCTTCACTGCATCCCATAGGTTCTGATATGTTGTATTCTCATTGACATTCATCTCGAGATATTTATTGATTTCTCTAGAAATTTCTTCTTTGACCCACTGATTATTTAAGAGTATGTATATATAATGTCCATATATATATGAATTTTCCCTTTTTCTGCCACTTGTTGATTTCCAACTTTATTCCATTATGATCAGAGAAAATGCTTTGTATAATTTTGATTTTGTAGAACTTATTGAGATCTGCTTTGTGACACAACATATGGTCAATCTTGGAGAAAGATCTATGAGCACTTGAAAAGAATGTATATTCTGCTGTTTTGGGGGTACAATGTTCTGTATATGTATATTAAGTTTAGTCCATTTTTCATATTATTCAAGCTCTGTTTCTTTATTGATCCTCTGCCCAGGTGTTCTATCCAATGCTGAGTGGTGTATTGAAGTCTCCAACTATTATTGTAGAGATGTATATTTCTCCCTTCAGTTTTTTTTTTAATTTATTATACATCTCCCCCTTCTGCTTGTTCTTTGCTGTATTCATTTTTCTTTGTGTTCCTCTGTGTTTGCTTGTCTCCCCCCACCGGGGCGACCCGCCGAGTCAGCTCACTGGTGCAGCGGCCTGCCTGCTTGCTGGGGCTTGCCCTTGCTCGCGGGGGACTTGCCTTTGCACACGGCGGCTTGCCTTTTTGCCCGTGGGTGCTTGCCCTGCCCAGGGCAGCATGCCCCGCCCGCATTGGCTTGCCTTCTCAAGGCAGTCTGCCTGTTCAAGGAGGCCCCGGGGACTGAACCCGGGGCCTCCCATGTGGTAAACTGGAGCCCTACCAACTGTGCTATAGCCAGCCCCCTCTCCCTTCAGTTTTGCCAGTGTTTGCCTCATGTATCTTGGGGCATCCTGGTTAGGTGCATATACATTTATGATTATTATTTCTTCCTGGTGAATCATTCCTTTTATTAATATGTAATGTCCTTCCTTGTCTCTAATCACAGTTTTGCTTTTGAAGTCTATATCATCTGATATAAGTATAGCTACCCCAGTTTTTTTTTTTTTTTTTTTTGGTTACTGCATGTGTGGGATATCTTTTTCAGACCTTTCAATTTCAATCTACTGGTATCCTTGGGTCTAAGATTAGCCTCTTGCGGACAGCATATAGATGGCTTATATTTTCTTACCCCTTCCACCAGTCTGTGTCTTTTGACTGGGGACCTTAATCCATTAACATTTTATGTTATTGCTGTAAAGGCAGTTCTTCTTTCATCCATTTTGATCTTTGCGTTGTACCTGTCATTTTATTTTTGACACTTTTAGTTACTGTTACTGATACAGTCATTTCTAGACTTGCTTCCAAGCCTCTCTCTCCTGTCTTTTATTTTCAGGCTGTAACACTCCCTTTAGTATTTCTTGCAAAGCTGTTCTTTTTGTTATAAACTCTCATAGTTTCTGTTTATCTGTGAATATATAAACTCACCTGGATATTTTTGAAAGATAATCTTGCTGGATATAAAATTCTTGCCTGGCAGTTTTTCTCTTGCAGTATCTTAGATATATCGTACCACTGCCTTCTTGCTTCCATGGTTTTTGATGAGAAATCAGTACTTAATCTTATTGGGTATCCCTTATATGTTATGCATTACTTTTCTCTTGCTGCTCACAGAATTCTCTCTTTGTCTTTGGCATTTGACATTCTGATTAGTATGTGTCTCAATGTTGGTCTATTTGGGTTTATTCAGATGGGAGTACATTGTGCTTATTGGACACAGATATCTATGTCCTTCAATAGAGTTGGGAAATTTTCTACCATTATTTCTTCAAATATTCCTTCTGCCCCTTTTCCCTTCTCTTCTCCTTCTGGGACACCAATGACACATATATTTGCACATCTCTTGCTGTCATTTAGTTTCCTGAGACCCTGTTCAATTTTTTTCTATTCTCTTCTTCATCTGTTCTTTTGTATGCTTACTTTTGGAGGACATGTCTTTGAGCTCATCAATCCTTTCTTCTGCTTCCTCAAATATGCTGTTATATGCCTCTAGTGTATTTTTAATTTCATTTGTTGCATCTTTCATTCCCATAAGTCTGCTATTTTTCTATGTATGCTTTAAAATTCTTCTTTGTGCTCATACAGTATCTTCTAAATATCCTTAATCTCTTTAGCCATCTCATTGAATTTATTAAGGGGATTTGTTTGAACATCTATGATTAATTGCCTCAACTCCTTTATGTCATCTGTAGGCTTATCTTGTTTCTTTAACTGGGTCATATCTTCCTGTCTCTTGGTATGGCTTGTAATTTTTTGTTGGTGTTTTTGCATCTGGCTTGCTAGATATATTTATTCTGGGTGCAGTTTCTCCCTTTAGTTTAGGGCTTTCTTGTCTTTTCTTCCTTGCATGTTGTGTAGGAGGAGCCAAGGATGTAGTTGATGCTGTAAGCTATGGAGGTTGAAGCTGCCCATGCTGCCCCAGGAATTGATGAAGCTCCTCCCACCTTTCTCCTCTGTCAGGGGTAGGGACAGAGCTGGAGCCATGTATAATGTAATCCAATTTGGGAAGGACAAGACTGTCTGTAGTTACCCAGAGAGACTGAAAAAGTTTCACACCCCTTCCTCCGCTACCTTGGGCAGGGAAGGAGCTTGTTTTGGTCAGCCAAAGGTGTGCCTTTTGAAATATACCAAAGATTGGTCGGTCTTTATAAAGGGTATTTATTTGGGGTAGAAGCTTACAGTTACCAGGCCACAAAGCATAAATTCCTTCCCATACCAGAGTCCACGTGTTGGGGGAAGATGGCTGCCGACGTCTCCAGGGTTCAGGCTTCCAGGTTCCTCTGT
>PVKH010039739.1:0-11151 GCA_004027955.1 Chaetophractus vellerosus | reverse complement strand
AAGATGCTAAGAATCCCTGCACGGCCCCCCACCCCCATCTTCCCACATCATGTTTCTTAAAGAGACAAGACCTGTCATAAAGGAGCCCCTACTTCAGCATTCCCTGAATGCTGATTCTTGGTTATGAAACATCTCTGGAAACTTTTAGGATTTTATTTTTAACTCCCTCTTGTGTGGGCACTCACACTGGATCATTATGGAATCTAGAGGTGTGGTTAATAACTCAAAACCCAACCATAGTTTATATAGATCCCAGTTTATAATACTCTTGGCCAAGACATCATTTTTGTGACTTTTCATCCTTCTGAGACCCGTTTGCAGTTGGGCATATAAGTGGACATATTAAGAATCCGCTCTGGTTAACTTAGTCAATTAAAGCTAAGTGGCGGGATTTCTGGCCCCAAATTTTAGACTACAGATCTGTTAAAGAGGAAAAATGCATTTAGAGTTCTCAAAGTGTGGCTAACATATAGTTGGACACTGGGAAGAATTTTTGACAGAATGTGAAGAATTCAGTGCAAACCCTAATGAAGAGGGGAAAAATCAACTCAAAGCAAATGTGCTTTACCTATTTGAAGCCTACTTAACATGCATGGGTCCTACCATAGGAGAGCTGTACCTATTTGTCAAAAAAGAAAAAGAAAATACAACCTAATTCCTCCAAGTGTAAAAGGTCTGAGGGGATGACCCCATTGAAAAGAAAATTGAGGTAAGGCCCGGGTATTGCTCCAAGCCCCTGCTGTTCATCATTCTTTCTGCAAAGACTTTGCAGACCAAGAGATTAGCATTTTATATTTCCATATGCTTGAGCGTTTTTGAGTGCTATTAAGGATGCCTATAGAAAATGTGTGTTACATTGACTATTTAGATTACACTTGCTAGGCCATATTTTTGAAACCTTCCTTCTATTTTTGTGAGCTAAAATTTTGCAGGTGGTAAGGTGGTAGATGCACATATCACAATGTGAATATGAGCCAATTAACCAACAACCACATTTTATGAGGTTGCAACTACCTAATTGTTTTGTGTCTGCAGCTAATTATTTCTGGGAGATATTTCTGCATATGGCAAAAGAGTCTATTACTATAATGGAGTGTGCTGCAAAACAAAAGTTCTGCTGTAAGTACATCAAGGGCAGGGATCACATTTTTGCTATGTTCTCCAAACCTCCATAAATCACTTTGTGCCAGTGGATTCTAAATAAACGTAAAGTGCTAATAGTGACATGATTTTAAAGTTTGAAAAACAAATCGAATAGTTGGCTGCAGGGAACAATATCCAACATATACAATATCAGCAAAATTCCACGTGGTTGCTGTTGCCGTTAACTCCTTGGCCCCTTTTCTCATAGACTCAGAATTTTTGAGCTGGAAACAATCATGGACGTCACCCATTCCGATAGCTTTATTTCATAATTTGAAAAGTATAGCCTAGATAAATTATGGTCTTCCCAAAGGCATAGCTACTTGTGAAGTAATCAGGTGCAGCTCCAAGTTGCATGGTGTCAAAACCAGTGTACCCTCCACAATAGGCTCTAACACTATCCTGATTTCTTGTTTAAAAGTCTTAGAGGCAACACATGTCAATGGCAAACATGGCTATTAAACTCATGCATGCCAGGCCTAAGGGGACTCTGGCAAATTAATTGTATGGCAGGAGGCTAAACTTGTTCTTATAAATTGGTATGTCCAGACGAAGGAGTGGGCAAAGTATGTGGTTTATGCAGATAGATTTTATTTTTGTTATTATTGCAGCTGTTCCTTGATATTTTAATGCAAGTTTTTATTGAGCTTTGCCCTGAGGCTTTTCACATTGAGGGTTCAATTATTTCTAAAATCTAATAATTAAGTAAATTAATGAGCCTAGTCAGAAATCTGGCAACCCAACTATAAGGATTAAACACAAGAAATATTAACAGGAAGAAGTTTTTTTTCCCTTCTTTACCGGAAGATCTTTTAAAATCTTTTAGATTATGTTTTATAGACATAAATGCAAAGTCTGGCATTGGGAACCACAAATAAGTGATTGCACAAATGTGGGTTAGATATATAGATTATCGGCAGCTGGGGGTGGGCAGAAAGGACCTTATAAACCATGTTGTCCCTTCAACAAAGTGACTTTACGTTGCATTAAGCATATCCTCCAGAGATACAGAGGAATGTCTCTGTATTCATGTCTCTTCACATCAAGATAGCAAATGATAAATCACAACATGTCTTGAAGAAAGTGACCAAATGGCCACTTAGAAGCCATAAAACGAGGCTAGGTTAAAGAATCTAGGAGTGTTGACTTTGAGAAGGCTGGGCTTATTGGAGAACATGATAGGTTTCTTTAAAATACTTAAAAAGAGACCTGAACTACTTCTGGATTACCCTGGAGAGCTCAACTAAAGACACAGCTCTTGGTTCCACATCCAGCCTTCCATATTGTGCTTTGCTCCTGGGGCCATGCTGCAGTCCTGACCCAGGTCTGCCCCTTGCTTTTTTCTGAGTTCAGACTGAGAGCGGAGGCTGCTTCTCTGCAGTTATGAAGCCCACAGCATTTTCTTCTAAACCTGATCTTACACCAGGCTTTTTACTTTGGTTCCTTCCAGTTACTGAAGTTTGGGTTTGGTAAATTGTTTGGTTTCCTGGTCCTCTCACAGGACTGACTCGGTTTCCTGTCCTTGTGTTAGCCTACTTGCTTGGTCTTCTCATCAAGCTACTGGAGTTTTTGGCATTGCCACATTGCCTGTTTTGCCTGATTTGCACCTGGGGGTGAGCAGGCTTCCTGGACTAGAGTTGCAGACTTCCTGGACAAGAGCGGAGGCCCTTGTATCGTGTCTTGATACGGGTGCTTAGCTAAAGGAATTTTGGTTTGGAAAGATGGAGGAACACCAACACAGTATTTTTATACTCTTATTGTTATTGAATACAACTACTACTAATAATATAACACAGTTACCTAGAACCAACTTGGGGCCAGGCCCTGCCCTCTCCTTATTCCTCTTTATTTCTTGTAGTATCACTACCACAATGCTGCAAGATTCAAATGCCTTGGATAACTTGCCT
Organism: Chaetophractus vellerosus; assembly: GCA_004027955.1. NCBI lineage: Eukaryota > Metazoa > Chordata > Mammalia > Cingulata > Chlamyphoridae > Chaetophractus > Chaetophractus vellerosus. The sequence goes on along the minus strand of PVKH010039739.1, from coordinate 8,101 downwards.
GAGATCACACAGCAAGTAAAGGCAGGCCTGGAATATGGATCGCCATCTGATGGCAAAACCCATGTTATTTCTCCTATAATCCCCTTCACTCATGATTTCACACTCCAGATTATGATTCATTTTTATAAAAAGATGGTAAAAACTACAATAGGACTCTTTATGAAATATGGTCTGGTGTAGTCCAGGTGTGTTCATTATTTGCACAGGACATAATTATTAAAACCAGTGTTCCAGGACCTTCTAAAGTTTAAAAGTGCTTATAGTCTATTTAATTCCTTATTGAACAAAGAATGTTTTGTCCTGGAGATTCTAGTTAAATAAAGTTAATGAAATGGAAAATTTTTCCATAAGTAAACCAAATGATGAAACCTGAAAAGAAGGCTAAGTTCTAGAAGGTGGAGTGAAAAAAAAAAAAAGCTTAGAAAAAAGTTCAGAAACACTACAAACTTCATAGGATATCAGATATGCTGCATAAAGACTTTCTCTATATTTCCCAAGCACAGCTCTGAATTCTACTGGTAATTTTGACTCCTCTCAGAGTTCTGCAGTAGGTGCAGTAGATGGGCAATTATTCTGCTCTGAGTGGACATCAGTGGAGGTGAAGGATCCAGCATTCTAGACCAAGCCTCCCAATCTAGTTGAGAAAATATCCCAACTGAAAGGGAAAGTGTGTTAAATGGGGAGATCCTGCTCTTGAAGTCAGACAAAGCTCTCACTAGCTTTGTGGTTTGGAGCCTATTTAACTTTCTCTGAACCACAGTTGCAGTAAAATGGGGATAATGCAATCATCTCATAGATTTTGGTGTAAAATAAAATAACGTAACATAAAGTGATTTGCTTGAAAAGATGTTTAATAAACACGAGTTCCTATTTTCTATGTTGCTGGTCACAATAAAATGTCTTTTCCAAACCATTGTCAGCTGGAGAAAAGAAATCATGTTATTTTAATTGTTCCCTTACAGGATATGAGAATGACATGGTTGTGTTACTCGTTTTAAGCATTGCCTCTGCTGACCTGGTTGGAGTAAGTGTGTCCCTTCCTCTTTCCTTGATGATCCATGCCCATAGATGTACCTCCTGATGTTTCATGGTGTATAGGGAAGAATAATCACCCCACTGGCATTTTTCTTATCTAATATATGATGGGCACATAATAAAGATTTGATGAAAGGAGTTGTTATCCATAAAATACAGGCAAAATCATGTGTTTGCTTTGCTTACTAAGGTAATTGTGCCATTGTACACTTCACAGGCAAAACTTGCCATTGATTCTTTTGTATTAGCCATTGCTCAATTACATTGTTAAAATATAATTTGAGCAGAAGAAAACTTGTGGTAAAAACTTCTGGTCCCCACTGACCAGGATTGTCCTCAGCTCACAACATCATGATTTGGTAAGCCATTTGTAATATAATCAGACCTGATTTAACTCGTACTTTCATCAATTTGGGTGGATGGCTTTATATTATTTCTAGGATAGGAGATATTTGGGTGAGATATTGTGTCATTAGAGAGTATGAAAAATTAGTTTATTTTGCCTACAAATAATATCAATGTAAACAAAAGTCATAATTTTCAGCTGAATATATCACCTTCCAAGATTGGATGGAATACTTTCTCCCAGAAGATTTTCTCTATCTTCCACTACAAAAGGGAAACTAGACTAGACTGGGATTAGGCACTATTTTGTAAACAGAACTGAAAAAGTGCATACCATTATTCCATTCATAGGAAGTTCAAGAACCAGAAAAACTAACACATGGTTAGTAAGAAAAGTCGTTATTTTGAGGGGTAAATGACTGAGTAGAATAAGAGTAACATCTAAGAGTTCTGGTCATGTTCTATATATGTGCTTCTCAAACTTAAGTTATATACAGCTAGCCTTGGAAATCTTGTTGAAATTTAGATTCTGATTTAATAGGTCTGTTTGTGACCTGAAATTCTGCATGCCCGACATACTCCTAGGTTATGCTGATGCTGAAGATAAGTGGATCAGATCTCTCTTAGTAGAAAAGTTCTATGTCTTTTTCTGAATGGTGGATACACAGGCTTATTTGCAAAATTTTCTCAAACTATATGATTTGCACACTCTCTGTATATGTGCTATATTTGAACTCAAAGTTCTATTGCCTTAAGTAGACCTCCTGAGATGGAAGTCTGAAGTGACGTTTTTAGCTGCATTTTTGCAAGTGACGTAGATGGAACTTGGAAACTGCATTAGTTAGAGGTTTTTGATTGAATGCAATAAAAATTAACTGTGAATAACTTAAGCCAATAGCATATTTATTGGAATTGGGTATGGGATCTTATAGAACAGGAGGGAAGGCTTAAGGACCAGTCTTTCAAAGAAACAGACTCAGAAAACACCAGAGGGCCTTGGTACCAGGAACTCACCGGCTTATCCATGTACCACTGGAATAAATGTCCTTAAACTCTTTCAGTCTTTTTGAACTTTATTCACAACCATTCAGTTTCCTAAGAGAGAGTGCCTAATTGGCCTAACATAAAAGATGAACCTGCCCATCAGCTAAGAAAAGACAAAGAGACTGGTTAACACAGTCCCTTTGTCCAAAATCTATGAACATTATCCAGAAGACAATCGGGATATGCTTTCAAAAGATGATGGAATAATTCTGAGCAGGCAAAGACAACAAATATCTAATTCTACAACATTGTGGAAGTGACGGTCAAAAGATATCGTTGCCTATTTCTACAACTAATCCTTATTTCTCCTCCCTTTCACAGCTCTAGGAAGCTTTCCAAGCTTACTCCCCTCTCCTAACTCAATTATGGGATAAAATGTGTGTGTGGTGGCCAGGTGGGAGCAGCAAGGATTTGTACAGGACAGTAAAGTGTGTGGTATTGATACTGCTGACTCGATTCACTGAGGGGTGGTTTAATATTTGAAAAATCAATTTTGGAAAGAGTTCAGGAGATTAAAAATTAGCAAGTAAACACTATCCATACCAGAAAAAATAGGATTTCTTAGATATGTAAGGTCTGATGTTAACATGGATTGCTTAGCAGAGAATTTTCTTTAATTCCTCTAGTAGTTTAGGTAGTTGTAGGGAGAGTCCTGTTAAGTTTCTTAAAACTCTTGGCTGATGATGGCATGTAGTTGTCATCCCAAGCTGTTAGTTATCCCAGAAGTTATTAATTTGTAGCTATGGTCAACTGCATATTCCCCACCCCTTAGGAAACTCCAGAAAAATGTTTTGGATCCATCTGGGTAGAAAGCAAAGCACCGGCATAAGATCATTATCATCTGTGACACATTCAGGTCAGGTTTCTTCCACATTTTGTTAGTTTCAATGAACCAGGGACTGCTAATGAATGATTTCCATTGGATAATTTTGTTTTTTCTGTTTCATGTTTCAAGTTTCCTGTCTGGATTTCATTAGCAGTGCAATAAGTTACCCAAGCAGGCTTTGTTTGTTAACTTGATTGGGAAAGGGCCATTGGAAGGGTGTCTATCTTTGTGGGAAAGGAGATATTTCTTTAACCCCATGGTGATTGTATATGTGTGTGGAAGGGATTTGAGGAGTGCAATTTTTTTTCCAGTTCATTTTGCTTTAATTTCTTTAAGCTATAGTCTTTGTAAACTACTGCAAACATATTTGCCACTCAGACATGACTATCATTGGCATTATATTACTTAGGGCAAGTTACTCCATAAAAGCAAAAATATTTTTTTAAAGTAAACTTTACTTCAGCTTCGAAAAATAAAATAACAGACAAAAGGCAGCTTAACAAATTATGGAAGCATTACTTTAAAAAATCCTATCCGGTAACATTTATCTTATTTACTCCCCAAAACAAACTCAATTGTTTCTCCAGTGTTCAGAAAGATAAATATATTAGTTAAATGATATGGCCAAGGTCTCCTTACTGATGAAGAAAATGAAGAAAAAGTGCTTGATCATATTTATATCTCATAAAACTAAACCCCATATTCATTTTTGACTTTTAACAATGGTATAGTACCTTCTTTGCTTTTGCTACAAAAATTTTACAATATTACTGCTAACTATAGTCTGTAAGTTACATTAGTTGTATTTTAACATGTATCACCATAGACTAAACAGCTTGTAATAGAGGAACATTCTTGTATTTATATTATTAACCCACAGTCCTCATCTACCACCAAAATCACTGTTACACAGTCCCGAGATTATCCTCTAGCTGTCTTTCAATTAACGTTAACCTCCCTAGACTACCTCTTTCAGCCACAATCACATTTATAAATCAGCCATTTTAGTTATGCTCATTAGAATGTGCTACCATCAACGCTATCCATTTCCACATATTTACAACTGACCATATTAAGCATTTTACATACATTCAGTATCAGCTCTTCCTTCTCAACCTACATTCTGTATCCTACTAACCTATACTCTCTAGTTTAACTTTAAGTTTACTCATCATATTTAGTTCATATTGGTGAGACCATAAAATATTTGTCCTTTTGTGTCTGGCTTATTTCCCTCAGCATAATATCCTCAAGGTTCATCCATATTGTCATATGAGTCCCACTTCATTTCTTCTTACAACTGAATAGTATTCCATTGTATGTATATACCACATTTTGTTTATCCATTCATCTGTTGATGGACACTTGGGTTGTTTCTATCTTTTAACAATTGTGAATAATGCTACTATGAACACCAGTATGCAAATACCTGTTCATGCCCCAGATTTTAGTTTTTCTGAATATATTCCTAGTAGTGGGATTGTGGAATTATATGGCAGTTCTATATTTAGCCTCCCGAGGAACCACCAAACTGTCTTCCAAACCATCGGTGGAAGATAATGGCTACACCATTTTACATTTCCACTAACAGTGAATGAGTGTTCTTATTTCTCCATGTCCTCTCCAGCACTTGTAGTTTTCTGTTTTTTTTTTTATTTTTAATAATTGCCATTCTGTAAGGGGTGAAATTATATCTCGTAGTTTTGATCTGAATTTCCCTAATAGCTAGTGATGTTGAGCATCTTTTACTTTGCTTTTTCTCCATTTGTATTTCTTCTTTGGGAAAATGTCTATTCAAGTCTTTTGCACATTTTTAAATTTGGTTAATTGTCTTTACTCCTTGAATTGTGTGATCCCTTTATATAAAATGAAAATCAAACCCTTGTCAGATATGTGGTTTCCTAAATTTTTTTCCCATTCAGTGGGTAAAAGCAAAAATATTTTGATGACTTAATGGAAGAGTATCTGAAATCCCAATGAAAGACAGAAACTGGTATATGAAACTAATTCATGTATTTTGTTATAATATTATTGCTTAGACTGTTTCTTTAGAAATTTACTTCTTAGCTCACTTCATCAAGTTGTCTTCTTTTCTTAATGATAATAATGTGAGATATAACTATTTCAAAACAGGACCAAAGGATTGGGGGACGTTGGTAGAATAGGAAGCTCCAGGACTCAGTCCCTTCACCAAAAAAAAAAAATCTATAGAACTGGCAGGAGCTGTCTAAATCAAATATTTCAGAACTCTGCAGTCTAGTGGAACACTGCGCAGCATCCAGAGAGGAGTGTGAGAAAAAGGCTGGTAAACTGTCATAAATACTGGTGCTAAAATGCAAATACATAAAAGTTCTGATAAATCTATGATTTTCTACATACAATGTAGAAAGATATAATTTGTAACAACTACCACCCCAAAAAAGGTAAGGGGACAGAAAAACACAGGACCAGTATATGTGCATGCTATTAAGGATATGTTAGTATAAAATTAAATATGATTGTTTCAGATTTAGGATGTTACATTCTAACCCCGTGGTAACCACAAAGAAAATACATGAAAAATACATTCAGAAAGAAATGAGGAAGCCCTCAAAATGGAACAACACCAAAAAATAAACAAATACGGAAATAGGCATTAACAAAAATATTGAGGGTCCAATAAGGTATAAAACTTACAGAAACAAAGTAACAAAATGGTAGACAAAAGTTCTACATTATCAGTAATTACTTTTAAGTGTAAATGAATTAAAATCTCCTGTCAAGAGGTGGAGATTAGCATAATGGATAAAAAGTATGACCGAACCATATTCTAGTTTCAAGAGAATCACTGTAAATTTAAGGACATAAATAGGTTGAAAGTGAAAGGATGGAATAAATACCATGCAAATGGTAACCAAAAGCGAGCTCAGGTAGCTATACTAATGTGAAGTAAAATAAACTTTAAGTTTAAAATTATTAAAGAGATCAATTCAACATGAATACATAACAATTATAAGTATATATTCACCTAATATCAGAACCACAAAATACATGAATCATATATTGAGAAAGTTGAAGGGAGAAACAGATAGTTCTATCTTAATAATACCGCCTTCAAATATGGATAGAATATCTCGACAGAAGATTGATTAAAAAAATGAAAGACTTGAACAATATTCTACATCAGCTAGAGCTAATAGACATATATAGGAAAACACTTCACCCAACAGCAGCAAAATACACATTTTCTTCTAGCACATAGGGATCTATTCCCAGGATAGACCATATGTTGGGTCACAAAATAATTCTCATAAATTAAAAAAAAAAATAAGGCAATGAATCTTTTCCTACCACAATGGAATGAAGCCAGAAATCACTATCAAGGGAGAAAAAGAAAATTTACAAATATGTGGAAATTGAACAACCAAAAAATTAAGAAATATCTTAAGGTGAATGAAAATGAAAATATGACATACCAAAACTTATGGAATGTAGCAACAGCAGTGCTAAGAGGAAAATTTATAGCTCTAAATATTTACATTAAAAAAGAATATCCAAAATCAGAGATTAAACTTAAAACTGGAGGGACCTAGAAAAATAAGAGCAAACTAAGCCCAATGTGAGCTGAAGCAAGGAAATAACAAACATCAGAGAAAAGAAAAATGAAATAGAGAATTAAAGAAAAATAGGAAAAAATCAACAAAATCAAAAGGTGATTTTTTGAAAAGCTAAATAAAACTGGCAAACTTTAGCTAGACTGACAAATTAAAAAAAGAGAGGACACAAATAACTAAAATCAGAAGTGAAAAGGGGGACATCATTACCAACCTCAGAGTAAAATAGTCTATAAGAGGATAATACAAACAATTGGATACCAACATACTAGATAACCTAGATGAAATGGACAACTTCCTAGAAACACACATACTACCAACATTAACTGAAGAATAAATAGACCGCCTTGAGAAGGCAAGCCAACGCGGGCGAGGCATGCCGCTGCAGGCAGGCAAAAAGGCAAGCCCCCATGGGCAAAGGCAAGCCCCCACGAGCAAGGGGAGCCCCCACGAGCAAGCGGGCTGCCGCGCCAGTGAGCTGACTCAGCAGGTCGGCCCAGCAGGGGGAGACAAGCGGACACAGAGGAACACAGAAAAAAATGAACACAGCAAGAATAAGCAAACAAAAGGGGGGGATGTATATATATAAAAAAGAATAAATAGAAGGTCTCACAAACCAATAACTAGTAAAGAGATTGAGTTAGTAATCCAAAACCTCCCCAGGACCCGACAGCTTCACAGGTGAATTTTACCAAACAGTCCAAGAAGAATTAATACCAATCCTGTTCAAATTTTTCCAAAAAAAATGAAGAGAAGGGAACACTCTTTAACTCAGTCTATGAGTCCAATGCCATATAAAGATACCACAAGAAAAGAAAATTACAGACCAATATCTCATAAGAATATAGATGTAAAAATATTCAGCCAAATACTAGCAAACTGAATTCAACAGCACATTACAATAATTTTAAAACATGATCAAGTAGGATTTATCGAAGCTATGCAAGAGTTCAACATAAGAAAATCAAATAATACAATAAACCACATTAACAGAATGAAAGGGAAATCACAGAATCATGTCAACTGATGCAGAAAAGGCATTTGAGAAAATCCTGCATTCCTTCCTGATAAAAAACACTTAGAAAACTAGGAATACAAGGAAATTTTCTCAACATTATAAAGGACATATATTAAAACCACACTGGGGCTGGCTCGATAGCCCAGTGGATAGGGCGCCGGCATACCACATGGGAGGCCCTGGGTTCGGTTCCCGGGGACCTCTCCTAGCGGGCAGACCGCCTTGAGAATGGCAAGCCGC
>PVKH010039738.1:0-11353 GCA_004027955.1 Chaetophractus vellerosus | reverse complement strand
TCTCGTAATCCCTGCAGTTCTTAACTGCTGAGGATGACATCATCCTTTCCTTCATTTCAGACAGTGGTTCACCGCTTCTGTGTTAGAGCCCACTGTCATGGCCTAACAAGCATGTGGCTTTTAGGCTGTCTTTAAAAATCCAATCGCACGTGGAAAAACACAATTTTAAAAATTATGATCTCTTTCTTTCTCCTTTACAAACAGATTTCATTGATTCTAGATCTAAGTAAGGGCCTAACTGTCCTATATCACTGTAGGGGTGTTTTTTAAATAGTGCTGAAGACATAGACTTTCCCGTGATGCAGGGAGGCTGTCGCTACGTCATCATTGGAAGGCTGAAAAATGTCAGTTTTCCTGGGGTTGCACCCTAAAAAGCCTATAGAAATGGAAAAAGAAACTATAATCAAAGAGTAAGTATAGGAATGCTCAAGTCAATGTATTGCTGCTATTTGCTTGAGTTATTTAAAATTCTCTGGTTCTATTCCCAAGATATTCAAGAAAGAGAAGATTCTCCTTTCCTTCTCATCTTCTTTCTTCATTCTATGTCTGTGTCTATCTCTTTATAGCTGTCAGCATTTCTATCTATGTCTATGTAGTGGCACAGTAATGGAGAAGCTCTGATTAATGTGGAGGTATACATTCATTCATTCATCAGACATTTCATGAGCAACTATTACGTGCCAGACACTGCTAAATGCTCAGGATACAAGGATAAATGAGACACAGCCCCTGTCCTTACCAGACTACTGGTGGAAACAGCCTTTTAAACAGATAAATTTCAACATGCTAAGAACAAAGAGAGTCACGTGCTGTGTGAGCACAGAGTGGGGAGGAGCTCACTGCACTGGGATAATATTTCTCAGTTGTTTCAGAGAAGTACCACAGTGGGAACATCTCTGAGCCATAATATACCCTTACAGGCCACTTTCAGTTAGTTTTGCCATGTTGAATTAATTCCATACCAAAACCTACCCTTACATCAGGGAGACAGGAGGGGATAAAGGAAAGTACAGGGAGAGGAAAGGGGGAGGGGGGCCTCAGTACATTTAAATTCCCTGGTGCTGTTAGTGAATCATTAGGTTGTTAAGAATTTTGGATGCATGCATGCATTCATGTGGGCACATGTGTGTGTTTGTCTACTCTTCTAAAACTCCTTCCTTAGACTCTCTTCCCTCCCACTTTTTGAAAAAGAAGAAATCACAAAGACAAGGAAGGGCCTTATTTCATTGTCCTTTTGGTGGATTAAACCATCACACCGTGAAGTTCATCTGAATCATTAAGAAATCTACATTCCAAGATCTATAAAACCCCATCCATGCCTCAGCAGGGAGGATAGAATGTATGAGTTGCCAAACTTCACACTCTCCCAGTTCTTGCCGAGTCTAAATTTGGACCCAAACCCAAAGAATTGGGGTCCTGCAGTCATGTATAGTTGGCAAAGGCAATTCAATTGCCTGGTTTGCGAAGAACGACTTCACGGCCATCCAAAGCTGTTACAGTGTCACATGGTGATGGGTTTAATGTAACTGAGTCTGGGACATCTGGATCAAGTTTCCTCTCAAACAAACAGGGTTATGAAAATTAGCGAGTGAAAAATATCAGGGTTATTTCTGAACTCAAACTGTCTGAAACAACGGTTTAAGAAGGGGACCCAGTGAGGTAACTCCACAGCTTCCCTCTGTACCTGAGTCGATTCTGGAGCAAAAGGGATTGACTGCACGAGCCATCATCTTTGAAGTGAAAATATGGGGGAAATTAATTCATTTAAAAACTACTTATTGAAAACCTACTATGTGCCAGCCATTATGCTATGATCTGAAGCACTGCCGGGAGCAAGACAGACTCACACCCTTCTCTCTGAGGCTGGCAATTTAGAGACCACTTAGAGGCACATTTTAAGTTAGAATAGACTGTGTTGGTTGCTACAGGTGCTATGAGAGCTCAAGACAGCTGAATGTGCCTCCGATCTACAGTGCACACAACAGCCAGATTTTCTAAGTTTTTCTTCATAAAATACTACTTCCATCGTGTTACTTTCCTGCTTAAGAATGCAAGTGGTTTCCAATTTCCTATCTGGCTGAGTCCAGATTTTTCTGACTTTCAGTATCCTCTGTCATCTGACTCTACCCCACATTCCCAGGTTTTTTCACCACTATTCTCTTTCTCCTCTGAATTCACATAGCATTTTACAGCAGTCATTCTTCTCTTATGGCACTTGCCACTTACAAATCCACACTATATTTATCAGCATTTATATCATCTTCATTTTGTTTTGTATATCAAGTACATGCAAGTTTAGAATCATGATATCTTTTTTTTTAAGATTTATTTTCTTTAATGAGAAACTTTTGGCGTTAAATATTCCATTATGTTTTCCTGAATATGTCCTTATTTCATGCTTATTCCTTTTTATTTTTTAAATTTATTATTATTATTTTTTAGGAGGTACTGGGGATTGAACCCAGGACCTTGTACATGGGAAGCAGGTGCTCAACTGTTTGAGCTACATCTGCTCCCCATCATGCTTATTCTTGATAGATAATTTTTCTGGATATAAAAATATTAGATCGACTCATTTTTTCTCTGCATATTGTAAATATTGTTCACTGACTCCTCCCTTTCAGACTGTTCAGCATTACTTGCTCCTTTATATTTGATCTTTTTCTTTCTAGCTCTTTTTACAACTTTCTCTGTGTCTTTGCTGTTTCTTAGTTCATTACAGTATCTCTAGATGATTCATCTTGAGATTCATTGTCATCCTGAATACCAGGTTCAAGGTCTTTTAGTAATTCTAGAAATTATTGGAATTCCTATCAGACTTATAGTAGACTTTCTCACTTTATTCTCCATGTTTCTTAACCAATTTTTTTTCAGATTTTCTATCTTTTTTTCTCCTTGGACTATATTCTGGATAATTTCTTCAAATCTCTTTTCCAGTTTTCTTACTCTCTTATCTGTGTTAAATCTGCCATTTAATCTGTCCACTGAATTTTTAATTTCTAGAAGTTCTGTTTTTATTATTTCCTGTTTCTTTCTTTCTTTTTTTTAATATGGAATGCGCCAGGAATTTGCATCTCATCCTTGCACAGGGGCCATGCTAATCTTCTCTGCATCATTCCAATTTTAGTATATGTGCTGCTGAAGCGAGCTCAATTTCCTATTTCTTGCTCTTATTTTCAAATCATTCTCTTATTTCTTAAAATCATAACTATTTAATATGCTATATCTGATAATTTCCTGAAGTACCTGAAGCCTTTATAGGTCTAATTCTGATGTCGTTCAAGGTACCTTACCTCCTTGCATGTTTTGTGATTTTTCACTGTGCGTTCACGTTCTTGGTACTTTATCTGTGGTTCTCTGAAACCTGAGTTGTAGTTGACAACTCTAGAAAAAATTGTGCTGGTTTCTGCCAGTTGCCTAGGGAATAATTACAATGCAGGACTACTTTGAATTTAATTCTCCATTTGAGGTTTCTGGAGCACAGAGAGAGTATGAATTCAAGCCATAAACCCACATGAAGACTGATACCATCCAGTGCCATGTTTCCTTGACATTCCCTTTTATAGTGGAATTATTTCTCGTTCACTCTTACTCAGAATATGAGGCTCATTGGGTTCCCAGCTTTAGGTGAAGGTCTCCTATTTGAATCCCACCTTAGTTGGGTACTAGACTTTACCTCCTATCTTGTGTTCTTAACAGTCATCACAATGAAAGTCCAAGGTCACCAGGGTTTGACAGATCGACTCCAAGGGTTCCTGCTTTCAGTATATATTTTTTTTGTTTTGTTTTGTTTTGTTTTGTTTTGTTTTTTAATTTTTTATTTATTTTTTATATATATATGTACATTTTTAGGATTCATTGATTACACACATGTTACACAGAGATTTCAGGAGTACCCATATGCCATCCCCCACCCCTCCCACAACCCCCAACATGCACATCCCTAAGTGTGGCATAACGCCTCTGTTAGTTACACATGTTTTGGGGCTTTGCCGTCAGACATAGATCACAATTCAGGCCATAGACAACCCTCTCTTCTTTACAGTTCCTGTATGATACATGATCATATAAACTGGCCTACATCCTCCATTGCAGCATCATCCATGACAATTCCCAGGTCCCACCCCCCAAAAAAAACACAAATAAACAAACAAACAAACAAAACAAAACATCAGTATATTTTGACCTCTGCAGATTCATTACTTTCCTTTAATTTAGCAAATCCTTTAAAATCAGTATTTAAATTAAATCATTTATACTTTGTAAGGAGGGCTGCTCAAATATATACTATATATATACATATTCTCATGGGATAAGCTCCCTGAGGAGGGATTATCTCTTATAAATCTTTGGGTCTTGTTTTCCATGGTGTCATTCATGATCCCTGACACAGTGTTCAAACATATAGATGCTCAAAATATTTAAAAATATTTGTTAAATAAACATATTGACAAACAATAGATGTGTTTTAGTTTCCTAGGCTACTGAAAGCAGATACTGTGAAATGGATTTGCTTAACAATGGGAATTTATTAGCTTACAGTTTTGAGGCTGTGAAAAATGTCCAAATCAAGGGATCACCAAGGCAGTGCTTTCTTCCCAAGACTGGCTGCCAGCGATCCTCAACTCCTGTGCCACATGGCAAAGCACACTGTGGTGTCTGCTGGTCTTTCCCTTCTCGTCTGGTTTTGTTGCTTTTGGCTTTTTGCTTCCATGGCACTCTCTCTTTCTTTCTATTCATTCCATTTATAAAGGACTCCAGTAAAAGGATTAAGACCCATCTTAAGGTGTGAAGTGTGTCACACTTTAACTGAAGTAGCCTCCTCAAAAGGTTCTACTTAAAATGGGTTCATATCCACAGGAGTGGATTAAATTTAAAAACATGATTTTCTGGGGGAACATATAGCTTCAAACCACCACAGGGTGTTTAATAAGTACTTGCAGCTTAGTTGTTTGATTTGCCAATGGTTCTATCTAGAAGTTTGCCTCTTTCTTGGGTTTTGACATTTTTAGTTAAAGGAGTACGATTCTGCCATGGCTATGCTCTACTTTCCATGTAACAGTAAAGCTTTGGAAGGTACTTCTAAACTCTGATTCTGTTCCTCAACCTGGGTTCAATTTTGTGTGTCATAAAATACCTTTGTGCCAGTCTCAGAATTGAGACTGCTGCTCAGAATTGGGATGGGTTTTAAGAGCCATCCAGAAGAACCACCAGACCTCTGGGACTGCACAATCTATTCCGTCCAATGTTGCAGCACAAAGTTCTTGGCAGATATCAAATACTCTGTTGGCCAATAAAATCTGTGGTTCAGGGCTTGAAGCATTTCTGAGCCATTTGTCTCCACATTTATTTTGTGACCCAGATCCTTTGTTCCTTTTGTTGTCCAGTTGGCAAAAGGTCGGGGGATTTAAAAATATCAGGAAAATCAAGGGTTACCAAGGCAATAAAAAGATGTGGTGTACAGATGGGGAGAGACGTTTGCAGACCTTCTGAAGGATGGAGAGCCTAGCAAATCCCACCTCTACTTCTCCAAACTAATAATTCATGCTTACATCACTCACATGGAAAGTCTTTTGCTGCTTTCCTGGCTTAAATGTAGTGGTGCTGATGAAGGGCTAGTTCTTAATATCCTGTCACTTGGATGGTTTTGACCAGGCCTAAAGCAAGAGTAAATGCTTTTAGTTGTTTGTGCACTCTATTGTTACAAAATTAAGGTAATTTTAAAAAAATCATTATTAATTTAATATGACTGTTTCTCCTATAAAATCACCAAAATGGTTGCATGTGGAATATTGTGGCCAGGTCTGCTTCTTTCTGTAACTACAGGCTCCTGTTCTATATCTTGATCTGACTGTAGTTAGATGGGTGTTGTCTTAGTTTGCCAAGGCTGCTGTGACAAATACCACACAGTGGGTTGACTTAAACAATGGGAATTAATAGTGACACTGTTTTGAAGGCTAGAAGTACAGAATCAAAATGTCAGCAAGGCAACGCTTTCTCTCGGAGTTGCTAGTGTTCTGGTGATGGCAACCCTCTGTCATGTGTCAACATCTCTCTCCTCTTGTGTCTGCTTTTCTGGTTTCCTCTGATTTCTGGCTTTTCTTGGTTTCTGATTTCTCTCTAACTGTGTCTGAATTTCCTCTCTTTATAAGGCCTCCAGTAATAAGGATTAAGGTCCACCCTGATTCAATTTGACCATACCCTAATTTATTATAGCGTCAAAAGGCCCTATTCACAAATGGGTTCACACCCACAGGATTAAGACCCTGTCTTTTGTGAGGTTCCTGGTTCATTTCCAAACAGGTGTTATATTTGTGAAAATTTGTCAAGCTGTACACTTATTTGTGTCCTTTACTAAAAGTGAGTTATATCTAAGTTTAAAAAATAAATTAAAAGGACCTTGTATAGTAGATTGGTGCTCAACTTTGAGTTCCCTTTAGTACTTAGAGAGGCAGCCTAGTGTCTCTTTAGCTCAGCCTTCTCCACTTACTCCTTCCACATCTTCCTGACCTTCCCAAAATTTCGTGTCAACGTCAACAGGAACATTATTACTGTTCCCCTTCCCACTAACACCTCTCCTCCTTGGATGAAAACATGGGAATTCCACCAGAATCTTCTTGATGGGCATGGGAAAGATGCGGACAAGCCATGGAAGAAGGTTACTGGGCATTTACAAGTCTGAAAACATTGGTCTTGTGTTTTGATACACAGGTGACACTCTGGATCATAGAGACGATTCAAATCTCAGTTAAGCTTTATTATAAGCAACATCTATGCTTTGAAAAACCCTCTTCTACCTTTAAAAGAACCCCTGGGGGAGGAGATGTGGCTCAGCGGTTGAGTACCTGCTTTCCATGTACAAGGTCACGGATTCAATCCCCAGTACCTCAAACACACTCACACACACACAAACAAAAAACCTGTTTTAAAAGTTTCCAAACTTCTATCAGGCTAGAAAGAACAGATATAGTAACCTTCATGCAAAGGCAAATATAGGGTCTGCCTTGGAGCCATATGAAGGTTGAATTTTGATTTTATCTTCTGTTTATTTCTATGGCATACCTAACGTGATGTTTATGGTCAATAGACATGAGTGAGAAACTATTCTGAACTGGTACGTTTCATTGCACAGGATGCTTACCTTGACTTCTCTTTCATTTCTGTTCTCTAGTTCAACCAAATTCATAGAAGTATTATCTTCTGGAAAATGAAGTTAAAACAAGCTGGGTTCTTTCCAAAAAAGAAAACTTGAAATATTTGTTAAAAGGAGGGGAAATACATTTATCTCACTCATTTCAGTCTTCTTTCCATGCTCTGGGCCTCTTCCTTTCTCCATCTTTTCTCATTCTCTAACCCCACTCCTTCCCCAATCCTGTGCAGTGCAGGTAAACTTCTGGAAAGGAAACCAAAACAACCAACCAACAAAAAACCAAGAGGTCTGGCTGCCAATAACCAACCCTTTATCACCTTATGGATTTAGGTAAAACATCCTCCCTCATTGTTGAAATGATTAACTTTGGCAAGTAAACAAATACATTGGCCAGATTTATGGGCACCAAATGAATGTTTTTGTACATTCCAAAATGGTCGGATTCACCTAACTGATTGTTATCAGTATAGCCTCAAAACAAAATGTTCTCCTGTTCCCTAAATTTCAAGAGAAAAAAGCTGAAGTGGAAGCAAAGCATATACAGGCATAGTCCGGAGGCTTAAAAAATGTCTTAAAATTTTTTCGTTGAACCTTGGCTTTTGTCTCAAAGCCCTCAGGGGGAAAATGTGAGCTTGTTTCCTCATTGAAAAAAAAAAAAACAACACCGCATTTGACAGGCTGAATTCTTTGATCCTCAAATGTTGCCGTGATTTCTCCCGTCCCTCCTTTATACTCTGTCCTTCCTCACCCCCCACTAACTGGGGCTTTGTAACCTGATGCTCCATAAAGAGCATTTCCACAAGAGCATTAGAGATATCCTTGCTTAATATTAAACCTGTCCTCTGATTGCCCTCCCAAGCACAGTCCTCTTGGGGCTTCCACCCTGAGGCTTGGCTGGCAGGAGTGGTTCGCCCAGCTGTTTTGAATTAGGGGCAATGGGAGGCTTCCTTATAATATACGACTTAATCAATGTCCCTGAAATAAACAATCCAAACTGTGGCTGGAAATGACCCGAAATTGGACTTCATAAACCTCCTTTGGCTTTGGAGTGGAGAAGGAATTTGCATCTCTCATAGGTGTGTTAGAGTTATCTAGCTGTCTGTGGACTGTGCCATAGGAATGAAATATACCAGGTGATGGTTGCATATTTTTAGGGTTGTCAGATAAAATGCAGGACACCCAGGCAAGTTTTGAACTTTCTGATAAATGATAAATAATTATCAGTATCAATATGTCCCAAATATTTATAGCATAGCAACCATAGTGCTATTGATGTTCCAAGAGTGAAGGAGTCACCATGTTCTATATATTATCTCCTCCCCGTGGAGGCAAGGATGATAAGCTTCTGTTAAGAGTATGAAGATGATATCTTGGGTCATTTCTCTTCCTATTGGTCTGTGATTTTTCCTTAACATCAGCTTCCTGCCATGCTTTGCGCAAATGAGGAGATGGTTAGCCTCACAAGTAAGCAGGGAAATAGCTACCTGTGTTAGTTGAGTTCATGTTTCAACTTGGCTAGTTATGGTGTCCAGTTGTTTGGTGAAACAAGCACTGGACTGATTGTTACTGTGAAGGTATTTTGCAGATGGATTTGCATCTACAATCAGTTGACTGCATCTAAGGCTGGTTGCATTTACAATCAACAAAGGAGTTTGCCCTTAGCAATGTTGGAGGTCTTAAAAGCCAGCACTGAAGATTTCAGAGTTCAGAAAGATGAATTTCTGTTTCTCAACCAGCCAGACAGCACCTTCTCCTGGGAAAGTCAACTTCACATTCATCACAGTTTCTAGATTGTGGTCTGTCCTATGGAATTCAGACTTGCCAGTGCCCACGTGTGTTCTGTTTCTCTGGAGAACCCCAACTAATAAATTACCTATGATTCCACCACTCCATAGTCCAGAAGCTGAGTGCTTAACATGTTGTCATTATATGGATCAGTTCCTCTACTTCTTGGAGCTTTTTCACTCTACTATTTGTATTACTTGATGTTATCCAAAAGAATCATTAGCCATTATTAAAGGAAAAATAGAAATATATAAAATTGATATTTGAGTTGTAATAATTTTCTCTAACTGCAATAAGTTAAAGAAAGGCATATTTTTTTCCACTTTTCATTCTGTTGCTTAGGGGCCACATGAAAAAAAAATTCCACAGTTACTCACTTTGGAGCCTACCTACTATATAGAGTTGCCCTTGTGAGAAACAACTTGATCTCAAATCTACACTAACAATTTATAGCATCTGCTCCTGTGACTTATTAATTTCTATGGGAAAAAAACTAACATTTTCTGGGGATTGCAGATGTTTCAAAATGTAGGGGTAGTTCCAGAGAATCTATAGTATTTAGAAAATAAATTCAGATTCCCTTTATCAATGCCATTAAAATACACTGTGGCACCTACTGTTGGCTTTTAAATTTCTGCATTCCAGATCTTACTCTATCAATAAAGATTTCAGTGGCAATGGGACTTGGTAGCTTCCCCTCCCCCCAACTTTACTATTGGAATAATGCATACCTTTAAGCTCACCTTTCCATTTCAATTACTGTTAATAATAACACTGTTCAGGTATTGAACTGATGTAAAATTCTTTTGTATAAATAGGTTTGGGGATTCATATTTTAAATCAATTTGAAACCATTTTGGGTTTTTTTTTTTTCTGTCCTTAGCAGGTTAATATAACTGCATAGTGGTCATTTATGAGTTTTGGTGAATCAGCACCCATTTCCCTTTTCTCTTGGTACTCTTGCTAAGAGCACCCTGATCTTCTTTAGAGTATCTACTCCTCCTCTATGGGCCCATGTTCTTCCAGGGAAACTGACCCTCTCCCAGATACAGGGTGGATGCTGATTGGACATAGGGATCAGCTCAGGGTTGGGAATGTGATCCTATTCAACCTAAGGAAATGTAATGAGACTTTTGTGAGGAGCTTGCTCTTTTTCAAAAGATCTCTCTAGAGGATTATTATGTGCCACTTCAGAGCCTCTTAACCTGTCACGTCTCTCCGGCTTTGGCCATTTGTTAAAGCTGTAGCCACCACTGTGGCAACTACCTCTGCATAGACTTCAACCTCTTTTACACATCTACAACCTGACAATTCCAAGTCTGTGCCCAAGACATGCACGACTCAGTTCTTGCCTCAGGGACTTCCTTGTTAATTCTGGTTGTGAGACTCATTAGTACCCATACTTGTGCAACCTGGAAGTTCAGGGGAATTATCATGTTTGGGGGAAAAACTGACCAAGGGGAAATGGGAGCCAGCAGATAAATTTCTCCTGATCTCCCCTGGACAAGTTGCCTTGAGAAGCAGTTGTTTATATGGCATCTCAGAGAATAGTCCTGTGAGATCAAGTAACCAATCAAACTTGACCCCAAATAGTTGTACAGAACAAAAGTATATCCTTGAATTGGCTCGTCCTCCCTCCCTACCTCACTCCCCTTCGCTCTCATTCTGGCTTCTTGCAATTACACTCCAAAATACAATAGTAGCACATAATCCTGTGTCTTAGGCTTCCTGTAGAATGCAGTATCAGGAAGTTGGAACCAGAGGTGGCTTACAAAGCAGATCTTCAGGACGGGATTTTGGAGCTGAATTACTCACCTATCTGTCAATAAGTAACTCAAAAATTGTATCAATTTTAGCTCCTTGTGCACAAGGACACCAAAATACTAAGGCTTTCACTTATAGTTGATTGGGATGAGGTAGTGATGGAAGCTAAGATATTGGGGTACACATTGGCTATCATATTCAACTGGTATGGGGCAGTAATAATTATAAGGATTTTGATAGGCTGGCTTTCCTTAATGACATTGGAAACCTTGGAAAAACACAATGCTAAGTACAGGATAGACAACTAGTTACCAAAACTAGCCACACTATAAAAAAAACAGAAAGCCTGAAGAGGGTGGGGTGGGGGTTTCAAAGGAAATTCAGCCTCGGTGCAGACTGTGCTGAAAATCAGGCCCACGATCTAATTGAAGCTGGCAGAGAAGCAATATGAGGTAGAATGCACAACCTCAATCAATCTCTCTCAAAGTCAGGATTATAACAAGAAAATAGCAGCCCCTGAGACATATGGGATGGGGTATTTTGGTGAATAATTCTAAAAATGTTGAATCCTCAGATTCCCCTAACACTGACAGATTAGCAGAAGCAGCCCCTCACCTTTCCCAGGGAAGAGAAACTTCTCCCTGCCTAAAAACC
>PVKH010039737.1:0-10403 GCA_004027955.1 Chaetophractus vellerosus | reverse complement strand
GCTTCTCAAATCTGCTTCTCCAAAGCTCTGCTTCTACTTGAGACCACCCCCACCGAGGGGTGGGGCTCAACGTCTCACTGACATGGCAATTAACGCCCTACTCATAACTTAATCATGCCCAGATGAACAGATGAGCTTACAAACATAATCTAACTTATATTTTTGGAATTCATAATTAATTCAAACTCAAACCACTACAAGGTCTATTTTAGTTCATTGCTCATTCCCCAGTCTTGAGGATTGTGGGATGGTGATGATCACTCTGCTTCCAATTGAGAGGGGATTATATCCCATGGATCAGGTGGGTGTAACTATCTTGCTTCAGATGGAGATATGCTCTGGTATGGGGGATGGGCATTGTCTATCATCATGCTTTTGTTAGTTGTCCATGTTCCACCCTATGAACTGGAGACTAGGCGTAGGCTGAAAACCTGCTGAGAATAAGGGATCAACTGGCATATGAACAGCCTGAAGATTTATGTCTTCTTTAATAGGTATAGTTATAATTATAGGTGTAAATAAAGAGAGCAGAAGAACCATGTGTAAGAAAATTATAATGAGTCTAACTTTGTTACATTGGGAAGATAAGACATCATATATTCCAAGATAAGGAATTCCCTTTCAAACCTAGAAATCCCTGTTTTCTTTGACTTAATTATTAATAGTGATTGTTTTATTCATATTATCCTCTTGATTTCATCTAAAAGCTTTCTTCTTTATAATTTGATCATGGGTCACCTTTATCCTCTCAATAATCTGGTGGTGGTGCACAGTCTGTGATTATTGGCAGGAATCCTTAGGTACTTAAATAAGGACCAAGGATAGAGATTTATTTGGAAAGGATGAGGTATTTGAGAGGTGAAGAATAATCAGCTTAATCTCATCACCTGTGATAGCCATTCATTCAGTGACAGGAGGGAACCATGCTAAGTATTTTATACATACGGGTTTATCATCTTAATTATTTCAGGAGGATGGATACCAAGATCACTCATCTATAGGTGACTATATTATGAATTAAAATAGTTTGGTTTCTATAAAATTTCAACAGCTAAAGTAATGGTAGATCTGAGCTTCAAAATCAATTTTGTCTGTTTCCAAAAGTTTTCACACTTTATATCATTTAAAAATCTTCTACCATTTCCCATAAAAATTTCCATACATACAAAAATATGCATTACTTATTATATTTTCTTTTGTGAAAATTTGGTTTGTTTCCTTCTGTCCTTTTACTCTTGGGGTGTTCAATATGCATGATGTCTTGACACCATGAAAATATCACTACTATTTTTTATAAACTGGTTTTTGCTCTTTTATTAGTTTTTCTGGCTATCAGGGTGTATTATCAAGGTTGGAATGCCACCAGAACCAAAGAAAGTTTCTTTCCCACAGCCCTTCTAGGGTGGTTTGAGATTATAGTTTTTCTTTTTCATCAGGTGTTCTTCATTTCTCTCTCTCTGCCTATGTAGAAGATTTTTATGTTTCTTTAAACACAGGGAAGAGAATTGCCACACCAAAACAAAGCCCATAGTTTTCATATGCAAGGATCTTTGTGAGCTGAAATTCTGTGTATCAATTCTAAATATTTTGGGGAAATAATATTATGGCATCTTGGGAAGCAGTTTTGGCTCAAGTGATCGGGCTCCTGTCTACCATATGGGAGGTCCAGAGTTTGGTTTCCCAGGCCTCCTGGTGAAAAGTAGGCTGGCCTGTGCTGGAGCGCCGATCCACACAGGTGTGCTGGCCCATGTGGAGAGCTGGCACAGCAAGAAAATAAGAGATGCAGCAGACCAGGGACCTGAGGTGTTGCAAGAGATTGAGAAGTCTCTCTACACTCTCGAATGTCCAAGGATCAACTCCTGGTGCTGCCTAAAGAGAAGGCCAGCAGTCACAGAAGAACACATAGAGAGCACACAGTGAGTGTAAAAGAATGAGGAGGAGGGCAATGAATGAATAAATCCTTAAAAAATATGATGGCAGCTTGAACTGTACTCACTTGTGTCCTACTAATTTTTTCTAGGGTGAGAAGAACATGTTATCAACAAAAAACCAAGAGGTCATTTTATGGTCTTTGTGTGTGTGTCTCTGTGTGTGTGTTTATCTTTATGTTTCTGTGTTTGTGTGTGCATGTATGTCTATCTTTCTGAGTGTGTGTTTGACTGTGTATGTTCATCTCTGAAGGTATATGTACATCTGCTTCACTGTGTGTGTCTCTTTGCATGTATGTCTGTGTGTGCCTGTGTTTTTATTTCTGTGTGTGCTTGTATTTAACTGTATGTGCATATTTGTATGTGTATGTCTGTGTGTATCTATCATATGTCTTTGTGTGTGTCTGTGTATATCTCTTTATATCTGTGTGTGTCTCTTTAACTGGGTATATGTGTATTTGGTGATTTGCACAGTCATCAGAGCAGGTGTATTTTAGTTCATAACTTCTAATAAGTGCCTTCTATAATACAAAGTTTGAAAATAAACTTACCCAGTGAAACAGAAGTGGTTCCTTTTCATTTCTGTGAAATATTTTGTGATTTTTAATTTTGTTTGTCAAATTTTCTAGTTTATGGTTCTTGTACAAGCAAGGTCTGGCATGATTGTTACCATGAGGATATTTTGTAGATGAATTGAAATCATTGGTCAGTTGATTGCATCTAGGACTGATTGTATCTACTGAAAACAAAGGAGATTTCTCAGTAAGGACAGGAGTCTCCCCATCCCATCAGTTGGTGTCCTTCATGAGACAAAAGAGAATTTCAGCATTCAGAAAGAAGAATTTCTAAGAACTGAGTATTTCAGCAGTCAGAAAATAGAATTTCTATCCATATTTCAGACAGCTATTTTCTCCTGTGGAATCTGAATTCATCTTAATCAAGATTCCAACATGTGGCCTGCCCTATGGAATTCATAACTGTGAATCCCAAAAGTTGTAGAAGCCAGTTGTATAGTAAACATAATTCTGTTTTTCTAGGGATTCCTAATTCAGATTTGATACCAATTTGATACCTACTCATCCAGGAAACAATTTTAGAAACAGTACTTTAAGGATCAAATTCCTTAGCTTTTTCTTGGTTTTCAAGTGGTTGTTTTTATTTCAAATGAGCTGATTAAGCAAGAATAGTGACTTCTATTTCTATTGATCAAGAAAACACTGATAGTCCATGTCATGAAATTGCAATACAGATTCACAAAATATCACCATTGGATACTGCTATTCAAATGCTTGTGAGAGCCAAATCTCTCTGTTATAGGGTATTTGATATTTTAACTAAGTTTTATGAGGTTAAAAATTATAAAGGCTTGTGGGTCCTTGATAAAGTTCTTAAAGATTGTGCTCAGGGCTTCAAATTTGGATCTCAAGCATCACGTGATGTCCATGGAAGTTGCTATGTGTGCCCTGGAGGAAAATCTTAGTTTTTGTAGTTGCAGGCTAGAGATTTATGAAACCTAACTGCATAGATTCATTGGGTGAGTGACCAAATTACCTTGCAAATTCAGTTAACAATATTCAGGGTGTCTGCTGTAAAGTGAGGGCAAGCATCAGGAAGGAATGGGATCCTGAAAATTGGAATAGGGCCATATGTGAGATAGTGATGAAGGTGGGGACATAGAAACCCTAGATCTGCTCAGTTTCTTTGCCAGGTAAACCTGTAATGCTGTGCCCTGGAGAGTCAGCCACTTGACCTCCAGTGTGCTATGATAATCAAACTTTCCATACCCAACCAAAGAAATTAACCCTGAGTTAGTGGGCTTTCAAGACACAGATAATTCCTCCCATGACCCATTGTCATCACACCTCTTTTATTGAAGAACTAGAACTATCATGAAGTCCCAACAGGCACTAAAAGGTGAGGTAACAAGTGTGACCCATAGATAGATGTGCTTCACTTCAAAGAAACTACATACAATTACCAATGCACAGACAGAATTCAGAGAAATATGTCTGAGAATGGATGTGAAAGATGTGGGTAATGATGGGTGGAACATAAAGTTAGATCAGACTGTGGCAGTTTGATATTATTTATGAATTTCACTCAGAGATATTGATTATATTTGTAAACTGATCTGTTCCTCTGGGCATGATAAACTTTGAATGATCTAAAGTCAAAGACTTTACATTTACCTGATTAAATCAAGATTAGGGCTTTGATTTAACTTCAATTCAGAAGAAGGTGGGTAGATGGAGCCTTAAGAGGAAGTAGGAAGAATAAATTCTCACAGAAATAGCCTGCCACCATGTTTCAACATGTGGCAACAGATTTTGGTAAGAAAAGTAAACTTAAGCTGGACTCTTTTGGGCTTTGTTACCATAAGATTTTAACTCAAATAAATGCCCTTTATAAAAGCTAACATATTTCTGGTACTTTGCATCAGCACCCCTTTGGCTGACTAATACAGAATTTGGTATCAAGAGTGGGCTGGTACTTTTGCAATTACCAAAATGCTAGAACAGTTTTATAAATGGTTATGGGGTATTTTTTTTGGAAGAATTGTGAGATGCTTGATAGAAAAGAGCAAGATTGCTTTGAAGAGATCATTGGCAGGAACATGGACACTAAAGAGATTTTTTAATGAGGCCTTAGAAGTAAATGATGAAACTATTTTTGGAAACTGGAGGAAAGGTAATCTGTGTTTTCAAGTTGTGGATAACTTGACATGATAGACACCTGATGTATGCAAGGCAGAATTTTAAAACTATGAGCTTGGACATTTAGCCAAGGAGATTTACAGGCTAAATATGGAAAATGCAGCCTGGCTTCACCTTGCAGATTATAGCAAAATGTTAGAGCAAAGAGATAAGCTGATAACTGAATTGTTGGGCAAAGGAAACAGAAACCAATTCCAGAAATTCCAAGCCTCTGGAAATCAAGCCCCCAGATGATAGTGACCAAGGATGAGAAGTAATTATCATCTTAAGAATGACTCTCAGACTTTGAAATCTAATGAAGTATGTCCTTCAGGTTTTCAGAATTGTTTGGGACCAGTCTCTCATGTTTCCATCCCAAATTCTCCTTATCCTATGTCTGTCCCTTTGTATATTGCAAGGACATAAATAGTTTTGCTGGTTTCACAGGTCTACAGCTAGAGGAGACTTTGTCCCTAAACAAACTGTATTTCTTTAAATTGATTGTGGTATGATTTTGTACTTTCCTTTGTTACTGATTTATTTGAAGTTACTCAATAAATATATGTCCCAGATACTTAAATTTTTTTCAATTCATGAGCCAGTTGAGCCCTGAATTTCAGCAGAGTTGCAACATCTACTCACCCAGGACAACTATCAAGGAGGGGATGATGGAAAACAACCAATCCAAGGAACAGAGAGGGTCCGCAATTGCAAGCAAGATAGCTCTATTCATCTACCCCAAGGAATCTAAGCCAAATCTCAATTAGAAGAGGAGTGGCCATTAGCATCTCAAATTCACCAAGATTAGGGAATGAGCGATGGACTAAAGTAGACATTATTCTACTATAGACTTATTATTATTCTAGCAATGGAAGAACTCTTAATGGTTTAAAGGCAGTGGCCACCAGAGATTCTGTAGGATGGGAGAAAGAAGAATAGGTATAATATGGAGGCATTTTTGGGGCATTGGAATTGTCCTCAGTGATGTTGCAGTGACAGACACAGGCCATTGAATATTTTGCAATAACTTACAAAATTGGTTGAGACAAAGTGTAAACTACAATGTAAACTGAAGTCCATGGTTAGTAGCAATGCTTCCATATGGGTTCATCAATTTTAACTAATGTACCACACTAATGAATGATGTTGATAATCTGGGAAAGTATAAGGGGCAGAGGGAGTGGGGCATATAGAAATCCCTTGTAATTTTTATGTAA
This sequence comes from Chaetophractus vellerosus, assembly GCA_004027955.1. Taxonomy (NCBI): domain Eukaryota; kingdom Metazoa; phylum Chordata; class Mammalia; order Cingulata; family Chlamyphoridae; genus Chaetophractus; species Chaetophractus vellerosus. The sequence continues at coordinate 4,565 of PVKH010039737.1, read as the reverse complement.
CATTTATGTAATCTAAAGCTTCTTTAAAAATAAAAAAAAACAATTATAAAAAGAAGCCATATTCAATTATTTCTCTGTAAGGACACTTGTTAGATATTTTAAACCATCAACATCCCCTCAACATGGCATATTTTAATATGAAAGAAATATGTTCAATTACTGTGATCCTTATATAGTTATCAATTATTATATAAGAATTTTTGTTCACTTTCAAAAGCTTTTTCTCCTTCTATCCTCCCTTGGTTCTGATAAATTCTGACCATATTTACACCTGAGTCCATTAGGCCCTTGTGTCTTAAGATCTACTGAGTTAATAAATCACCCATCAATCCTGTAAAATACAGATTTCTATTCATCAGGTGTGGGATGGGTCCCTAGAGCCTGCCTTTCTGATGAGGACAAAGATCAGGCTGACATTCAATGGAAATGAACAAATAGGTGAATAAAAAGAGATGTTAATTTTTTTTCAGCTTATTTGTCTACACCTCATGGAACTATGATTAAGTATTCCAGGGCTATTATGGTATCTCAATGACATTGTTAAGAATTCCATTTTCTTTAGTTTACTCAGCATGGGTTTTCATCTTCAAGGTCAAAGAATAGATACTGCACTTCCAGAAATTTAATCCACATCCTAATGAGAAAGATGAAACAGACTCAGGGATGTAGTACATAGAGAAGTAACGGGTTGCTCTTTTTCAAAATTTCCCTTTGTGAAGTATAACATCTATATGGAAAAATGCCATATGATAAGCTCAATGAATTTTCAAAACAAAAATAATTATAGTCCATGTGTAGCAGTTTGATTTTTTTATGAATTCCAAAAAAAAAGATATTAAATTATGTTTGTAACCTTGTCTGACTGAGGCTTAACTTTTACTTAATTAAATTATGATTAGGGCTTTGATTGGGCCATGTCAGTAGGGCACTGAGTCCCTGCTACTTGGTAGGTGGGGACTCACAGAGAAAAGAAATGACAAAGGACAACAGAGTTGATGGTTTTTGAGCTGAAATCTCAGGAATTAATCACAGACAAAGAACACAGAGAAGCAGATATGTGGAAACAGAGAAAGCTCCACTAGATACAGCAAAGGCCCTGGGGAGAGAAATTAGCTGTTTGACTGATAGTTTGCAGCTGCAGAGACCAGAACCATGAACAGCTGAACCCAGAGAGAAAGGAGTCCCCAGAGAGGGACAAGACATATGCAAGGCTACAGCTGATATTGGAAGAAGCTGGGACCATAGAGCCTTCAGAGGAACAGGGAGGCTGAACCCTAAAAGACATTGCCCACCCTCTTTCATCATCATGAGGCAACAGACTTTGGTGAGGGAAGTAACTTATGTTTTACAGCATGGTAACAGTAAGCTTCTATCCCAAATATATACACTTAGCAAAGGCCAACAAAGTTCTAGTATTTTGCAACAGCACCCATTTGGCTGACTAATCCATCATGTAACCAGAACCCAGACCAAAAAAACAGTCCATGACCAGCCATTAAGGATCTCTATGTCAAATTTACTGTAATACCTTTCATGATTAGGTGAAACAAAATTCAGAATAGTAACACCAGGAGTTATATTTTTGTTTAAGCTATTTATTTAAATGGAATGACACAATGTATATTCTTATTTTTATGGCTTATTTGCTGATCATTGTATTTCTAACTCTGTCTTATTTTTTATTTTAATGAAGAATATGCATGTTTTCCTAATAACTCACAAAGAAGACTGCAGATCTTACCTCTGTGACTAAATATGTGCCATATGGCATGGGAGGCTGAATAATATGCTTCCACCGATGCTCATGTTACAATCCCTGGAGCCTCTGAATATGTTATCTTACATGACACGGGAGAACTAAGTTAGGAGATGGCACTATACTAATCTGAAGACCCCCTCAATAGAGAAGTTATCCTGCATAATTTTTTTTAAAGATTTATTTATTTTATTACATATCTCCCCTTCTCCCCCGCTGCGGTGAAGCGCAGAGACTGGTCACTGCACAGACATGGCTTTCCCTGCTTGTGGGCAGCTTCTGCTTCCATTCACAGCTGGCTTTCAGTTCACTGGTGGCTGGCTGAGCTCCATTCGCAGGCTACCTGCCCTGACCATGGCGGCTTTTACGCTGTCTGTGGCAGTTTTTTGCCCTGCCCATGGTGGCTTTGGCCCACCCATGGTGGCTTGCCATTCTCAAGGTGGTCTGCCCACTAGGAGAGTTCCCCAGGAACTGAACCTGGGGCCTCCCATGTGTTATGCTGGTGCCCTATCCACTGGGCTATTGAGCCAGCCCCCCTGCATAATTTTGACTGAGAAAAATGTGGAGGAGAAAGCAGAGAAGTGAGCGTCAGAGCAATGCCATGTGAGAAGCCTCCATGGTCATGGATGGTTTTCAAGATGGAAGAGGGTCATGAGCCTTGGAATGTGGGAACCCTCTAAGAAACAAAAATGCAGTAAAAAGTAGATATTGTCTGGAGCATCCAGAAAAGAACACAATCTTTTAGACATGATTTTTGATAATGTAAGCATCATTTTGGAATTTTGACTTCAGGATTGAAAGCAAAAAGGTTCATGTTGTTTTAGCCACAAAGCTTGTGGTAATTCATAGCATCAGTTATAAGAACTAATGCACATGGTAACCCCTTGGTTCCTAGAATGGCTGTGATGTTGATAATTAAGTTAAAGATATTGATAATCCCCCCCAAAACTTAGTATTCAGCAGTTAACAAAAAACCCAGGTATAGGAAAATTCACCATGTTTGCCACAAAGAGTAATTTGGGGGTGATAATTTTTAAAAAATGGAATAAAGAGAATATGTTCCCACTTATTAAGAAAGTATGTGTTAAAGCATTGCTGATCAAAGCAGTGAGAAATTGGCTTATGTCTGAATAGATATATCATATGTTGTTTTTATTTCTCTGTTTCTCTTTTTTGTTATTCTTACCAATAATCTTCTTTCCTATACTCTCCTCTGACACTCTCTCTCCTGTTTTGTCCTTTCAACCTACAGAACTCTCTTTTGTATTTCTCAAAGGGCAGGCTTCATGTTGACATACTCTCTTAATTTCTGTTTATCTGTGAATATTTTGAACTCATCCTCATTTTTGAATGCCAGCTTTTCTGGATAAAAAAAAAATCTTGCCTGACAGTTTTTTTAAACACCTTAATTATATCATACCACTTTCTCCTTGCCTCCATGGTTTCAGACTAGAAACCAGCACTTAATCTTATTGAGCTTCCCTTCTATGTGATAGATCTCTGTTCTATCACTGCTTTCAATATTCTCTTTTTGTCTTGAGCATTGGGCAACTTGATAAATATATATGTCTTGGGATAAGTTTCTTAGGGTTTATACTGTTTGGGGTGAGCTGCACTTCCTGGGCATGTACATACCTGTCCCTCAAAAGCATTTGGAAATTTTCATCCATTGTTTCCTTTAACACACCTTCTGCCCATTTTCCCACCTTTTCTCCCTCTGAGATGCCTATAATCCACATATTTTTGCATTTCGTGTTGTCATTCAAATCCCTAAGTTGCTTCTGGGTTTTTTCTGTTTTTTTTTTTTTTTAATCTTTCTGTTCTACTATTTGTCTGATTTCAGATGCACTGTCTTCAACATCACTAATTCTTTTGTGTGCCTCTACAAATCTGCTAGTATGTGCTCCCAGTGTATTTTTTATTTCTTGCATTATGCCTTTTTATCATCAGATCCATTATTTTTAAATGTATATGTACAATTTCTTCAGTATGTTCACTCAGTGCCTTCATTATATACTTAATTTCTTCTTACACTTCATTAAGTTATTTCATGATATTTGTTGGGCATCCTTGATCAGATGTTCCACATTCTGCATCTCTTCCTGTTTTTAGTTTGTTCATTAGACTCAGTTATATCTTCCTGTTTATTAGTATGGCTTGTGATTTTGTGTTGATATGTAGGCATCTGTTTATCTTGATGGGTTTATTCAATTGGTTAGCTTTTCTTTCTACTCTAGGGTTGTAATTTTTGCTGTTTTTGTGTGTGTGATAAGGTTTCACTTTGACACTTTTTTTTCTTATTCTATTTTGTTTTGGTGGTCTATGTTCCCTTGAAAAAAGAAAATTAGTACCATAGAAAAGGAAAAAGATAAGAAGAGAAAAAGAACAATAGTAATAATATGGAAAAAGTAGAAGAGGAACCACACAACATATAGAAAAATAAATAATTAACACTAGTAAAAAATCATAATTCCAGAAGAATAAAAATTAAAATGTGAAATAGAAAAGTCCAATGATGAATAAAATAGAGAAAAATATATAGAACAAATTAAAAGGCTGGAATGATGAGGAAAGTGGGAAAAAAAGAAAAAATTAAAAAAGAAAGAAAATAGAGAAAAAAGAGAGAAAAATAAAATTTAATACCAAACAAAAGAGGTGGCATGTAAGAAAAACAACAGAAAACAAAAGATAGAAAATTGAAGGAAAGAAAAAATGAAGGTAGATAAAAAGGGAAAGAATAAAAAGGAAACATTACATGGAGAAATAGAACACAGAAGAAACAAAACAGCAGCAACTAAAAGAAAAAAAA
>PVKH010039736.1:0-11148 GCA_004027955.1 Chaetophractus vellerosus | reverse complement strand
AGGTATAAAGAGAGCTTAGAATGGCCCAGCTGCTCAAGTCTATGAAATGTGACTTAATCACCAGCCTGACTGGTATGGTGGACTTTCCTGTCTCTTTTTGAATGGCCCTGAAACAGGACTAGGCATGAAACTGCAGACGGGCTCAGGGGGAAATTCAAATGAGAGGTACTGGGGGAGGAAACGTAGGAAAACAAGGCTTGTTTTAAATAGATGAAATTCTCTCCTTGGGTTTGCCTTCAGGGAATATAATTTCAGGATAAAAATGTTCACTAAAGTCTGAAATTGACCAAGGAGGTAAAACTTTTTTTTTTTTTTTGGCCGAAGGGTGTTAACTTAAATCTTATTTCCTCATGGAAAAAATGTTCAAGTAGACACTCCTGAATAACTCTCAAAGAAGTGCTAGTGGACTATGGGAAGGGGAAGATTTAGAGCAAGAAATAGCAATGTAGTTATAAAAATGATGTGATGCTGTATCAGGTCCTGCTATAGCAATGTAGTTATAAAAAAGATGTGATGCTGTATCAGGTTCTTATTGACAGGCATGTGCAGGCTATGCAAATGCAGACATATATAGGTAGGATTCCTTTAGTGACCATGCTAGCTTACTTTCATTTGTTTTCATCTGTAGCTGGTGAATTCCTAGCGGTACATTTGAATGTTAGAAAAATTTCTGCTCAGTCCTGCAGTATCAGTGTTCATCTACGCTGTCAGAATCACAGTTAGATTGAAATTTACTTTTCCCTTGATTGTTTTCTTCAATAATTATTTAGATGAGATCCCCAGAGAGTGCTATTCGAGTAATAGTTTTACTCATCCAAATAAAATGACAAAGAAACTAAGAGTTAAAGCTGCTTCAACATGAGCAATTTGTGACAAAGAAAAATAGAATGTTTGATTTGAGGAAGGAAGAATAGTTTTTAGTGTTTCTTGTTTGAAAGCCTTTTGCATTTAGAAGTATAGACTAATTGCTTTACTATTAAGCATTTTTTGTTTGTTTTAAGAAATATAATATGCATATCAACCAAAGTGCCTTCTTGGGAAAATTTTTTGCTCTGTTGATTTCTCCCCCACCCCCTTAAAGAAAACCTTATAAATGTATAAATTTTAATTATTTTAGGAGGTTTGCAACTCTTCTGATTTATGTCATTTTTTGAATGTAGTCTTTTCCCCCTGGACCCAACTTGATTGTTTACTGTACTAGGCTGTGAAAGCTACAGGTTCATTCTATTGTCTTTTTCCACCCAAATTAACATATTTGGAAGATGCTCAAACTGATAGAGTTCATATTTGTGGTGAAGGAGGCTTTAAAGTATTGAAACATTACATTGATTTCTGAAGGCAAATGTATATTTGTCATGAAGTTAATGAAAAAGGACAGAGTAATATTAAGAAAGTCATGGGGTTTTTAAACCAATAATTACTGATTTTTAAATTTAAAAAAGTAATTAATTGTATACTAAAACAATTATTGAGCTCACTATGAAATGCAAAATGGCAAACACCAAGGTTTAGAGACAAGCTCTTTCATTTCATTAAATTTGGAAACAGAATTCTTGTAGAAAACTACTCTCCTAAATGACTATCAGCTCACAATGTGTAAATACTCTTTGTTCTGGCTTCTGCAGGGTCTCAGGGGAATATAGGAACACGGATTCAGAAGTGGTGTGATAAAGTAATTGTGAATGATAACTGAGGTTATAAGAGATAGGTCTTTCTAACTGGGTATAAAAATGAGGGCTAAGAACTGTATTTGCTGATTCTTAGTGAAGTAAACTTCAAACTAAATTTTCAAAAAGCTAGAAAAATAGCTGTTTGATTTAAAAGGTTGCCATCAACAGAACTACAATATTTTTATTTTAAGAGTCAACTTAATTCACTGGAAAACTTTCATCTCCCACAAATGCTTTTATTCTTAATTGAAGTGTTCAATACATGTAGTTGGCCAATAATTTGAAATGAAGACATTATTTAAAATAATAAAGGAAAATTTCAAACTGTTGTTAGTCTTTGCTACAGTTCTCTGCCAAATACTGCCTGGTGATATTTATTGGATCAGAGTGAGCATTTCAAGGTTCCTCTCACTGCATTTTGCTTGCTTGTTTTTTTTTCTCCCTGGCCCAATTATTTTATTTACTTTTTCCAATATGTGAAATATTCATATGATTCAAAATCCAGAAAATATAAAGAGAACAAAAAAATGTATTTCTTATTGCTGAACCTTCTCTGCCAGTTCTCCTCTTCCCACAGGTAACTGTTATATTTCCCTTCAGAGATATTTTATGTATATTATGACTTTTACGTATATTTTACTCACTTTTTTTTCTATCTCTCTTTCTAATAAGAATAGCAGCATTCTATACATTTTTTAAATGTGAAAGATCTTGGAGATCTTTGCATTTGAGATCACCTTTATTATTTTTTAATGGCTGCATATTATTCCACTGTATATATATATCATTTGTATAAACAGCTCCTTATTTGGGGCATTTAGATTGTTTCCAAACATTTATTATAAACATGCAGCAGTTAATAATCATTTACATATAAATTTTGTCCTATACATGTAAACCTGTAAGATAAATTCTTAAAAAATGAATTTCTGGGTTAAAGGATATGTGCATTGTAATTCTGATGCACATTACACATAGCGGTGCAAATTTACACTCCCATCCATGGTGTTTGAGAGTATTTAACCACATCCTCCCCAACACAGAGCATTATTGAGCTTTTTAATCTATCAATATAAGAGAGATAGTTTTATTATATATTTCTCTTATTTTTAGTAAGATTGAGCATAGTTTCATGTTTTTAAGAGTCATTTGTATTCCCTTTCTCTGTGAACACTCTATGTCCTTTTTCTATTGTTCTATTGTTTTTTAAATTGATTTATAATAACTAATTATATTTAAGGATATTAGTCATACTTCTAAGATATGACTTACAAGTATTCCCCCAAATTTAGTATTTGTCTTGCAATTTTTCTTATAATGTTTTCCCCATTGGGAATCCCTATTCCCACTCCCACCCTCAAATCTGGCTGAATTTCCTGGTGTTGTCTTTATAGCTTTGAGTTTTTGGGTCATATGTAGAAAGACCTTCCCTGCTTCTGAATTATAAAAGAATTCTCCTGTAGTTTCTTAGAGTGCTTTCATGGTTTCAATTCTTACATTTTAGTTTTGATATATTTGGACCATACCCCTCGTTTAAGGTATTAGATATGGACACAATTTTATTTTTTTCATACAGCTTCCAGTTTTCTGAACTCCACTTATTGCATTATCCATCATTTCCCATTGATTTGAGATACTACCTTTATAATACAATTGTTTATTATGTGTTTCTGGATGTAGTTCCAGACCTTGAATTGTGTTTCACTAATGTGTTTGTCTCTCCATGTGACAATAACCCATAATGTTTTAATTATTGAGACTATTTAATATGTTTTAATACCTGATATGGCTATTATCCCCTCATAACTGTACTTTTCCTGATTTTCCTAGCTATTCTTCCTCATTTTTTCCATGTTAACTTTAAAATCAGCTTGCCAATTCCCTTCTTTTAGTTTGCTAGGCTGCCAGAATGCAATATACCAGAAATGGGTTGACTTTTACAATGAGGATTTATTAACTTATAAGTTTACAGTCTAAGACTGTGAAAATGTCCAAATTAAGGCTTCATCAGGTGATGCTTATCTCTCTGAAGACTGGCTGCTGGTGATCTTGGACTCCTTTATCAAATGGCAAGGTGTATCTGCTGGTCTCTCCTTTCTCTTCTGGGTTTCGTTGCTTTCAGCTTCTGGCTTCCTCTGGATTTCTCTCTCAGCTTCTGTGCACTTCTCTCTGTGTCCTCCCTTCTCTCTCTCTCCGTATTCATCCCAGACTCCAGTAAGAGGATTAAGACTCACTCTGGGCCAAGCCTTAACTGAAGTAACCTAATCAAAAGATCCTACTTACAATAGGTTTACATCCACAGGATTGGATTAGCTTTAAGAACATGATTTTCTGGGGTCCATACAACTTTCAACCTCTACACTCCACCCTCTGATCCTCTGGATCCCCAAAAGAAATGTTCTTTTCACATGCAAAATACATTTATTCCATTACAACATCTCAAAAGCCTTAATTCAATGTGAGTAACAATGCCAAGTACAAATTTTCAGCACAATGGGTTATGGGTGTAGCCTATCTTGGGGCACAATACTCCTTTGTCTGTGAATGTGTGAAATCTAGAAACATATATCTATTTCCAATATACAATGGAAGGACAGGCATAAGATAGACATTACCATTCCTAGAGAAAGTGGAAGAAAAATGGGGTCATAGTTCCCAAGCAATTCCCAAAACCCAGCAGGGCAAACTCTATTAGATTTCAAGGTCTGAGAGTCACCTTTGAATTGATGCTTTGTACTCCAGGCAGTCCCACCCCTTCCAAGCATTTGTGCAATGGTCAACACTCTCCGGGCCTTGGTATGGTAGCCAGGCTCTCTGTGAATACCAGGGCATAGACCCTATCATCTCAAAGCATTGGAGTGATAGCACTTTTCCTAAACAAGAGCCCTCCTGCTCCAAACAAATACAGGGATGGACCCACCCTTTCCACATACAGGGTGTGCTCACTCTCTAGGCCCAAAGAGAGTGGTTCTGCCCTTGAATTTCTGCCTTTGAAGTCATTCTTCCTTCAGTTTGACCCTTCTCTGTCCCCTTCAGTCCAGGCTGGCAGTGGATCTGCTCATACAAATTTTGCAAAAGAACCTGCTGGCTTTGCATGTAATTCACAGGGGTCCAAACCATCCAACAAAAAGACTTTCCATAGATCCTTCCTGGATAATTGCATTTCCAATACTGACTTCCACTGAAATGGCTGATTGTATCCATGTTCAGTTAAAACCTCACATGAGACCGTATTTTCCAGGGATTTGCCTTCTGGAGGCTCAGAGGAGTACCATATAGAGCTGCTTCTGGCCCTAGGCTCAAAACCCCCTATCCTGATAGGCTCAGAATATTTCCAAACTATCATTTTTTGGTGTCTTTTTGCTTAAGACACCTTTTGTCTCTCATTTCACTATAAGCTGCAAGGAGAAACCAGGCTGCAGTTTCCACACTTAGCTTGGAAATCACCTCAACTAAGTTTCCAGGCTCATGGCTTTTGAGTTCTGCCTTCCATCCAGCACCAGAACTCAGTTTCACCAGTTTTCTGCCACTTTAAAACAAGGATCACCATTCCACCAGTTTTCAATAACACATGCATCAGTTCCTTCTAAGGCCTCATCAGAAGTATCTTCAGCTCTACCAATAGTCTCTTCAAAGCAATCTAGGCTTTTTCTGTCAAGCACCTCACAATTCTTCCAGGCTTCAACCCAATTCAAAAGTTGTTTCCACATTTTTGGTATTTGCAATAACTGCACCCCACTCTCCTGGTACCAAAATCCGTTTTAATTTCCTTGGCAGCTAAAAACAAATACTACTAAATGGTTTGACTCGAACAATGGGAATTTATTAGGTTACAGTTTTGAAGGTGAAAAAATATTCAAATCAAGACATCATCAAGGTGAAGGTTTCTTCCCAAACACTGGCATTCTTGGCTTGGCAGCTGGCAATCCTTGTCCTTGTCTCCTATGTCACAAGGTAATGCACATAGCAGCTGCTACTGACTTCTTCCTTCTCTTCACTGTACTTCTGGTACCAAAATCTGTTTTAGTTTCCTTGGATGCTCAAGCAAATACCATGCAGTGGAATGGTTTGAACAATGGAAATTTATTAGTTCATGGTTTTGAGGCTAAGGGAATGCACAAATCAAGTTATTATCAAGGCAATGTTTTCTCTTCCTGAAGACTGACATTCTGTGGCTGGCAGCCAGTGATCTGTCTGGCTCCTCTGTTCTGTGGTAATGCACATGGCGGCCTCTCCTGACCTCTCCCTTCTCTTCTGGGTTCCCTTGACCTTCAGCTTCTTGCTTCCCAAATCCCTCTCTCTTTCTTTAAAATCTGTCTGAATTTCATCTGCATATAAAGCACTCTAGTAATAGGATTAAGACCCACCCTGACTAGGCTAGGCCATACCTTAACTGAAGTAACCTCATCAAAAGTCCTACTTACAATGGGTTCACATGCACAGGAATGGATTAAGTTTAAGAACATGTTTTTCTGGGATACATACAGCTCCAGACCACCAGAGATGGTAATGGGACAACATACAAAATGGTCAGATTCCAAATGTGTTTGAAGGACCAGTGGGATTTGCTGATCTACTGGCTAAAGTTAAATACTAATTTCACCTTTGTACCTGAAATTTGATGACTGATTTTGTGAATATGCACAATTTGGGGGAAAAGAGTATCTAAAGATCTGTTTTCAGGCAAAACCTGCCCCCCATGGCATCATATCGCAGGAGGCCTTGAGTCAAAGATGAATAGAAAGTATATAGGAGCTATTAGCACAGATTAAACCTCAAAAATGTAAATGTTTGTGTTACTGAGTACATTATTATTTCAGCAAATGTAGAAAAGCAGTAAGTATTTTCCTGGAAGTCATTCACCACCTCACCTCTTCCACCCTATTTTCCCCACTATGTCCTATATTAGTGTCTCAATCTCAATCCGTAATTTCTCTACCAGCATGTTTTTTTTTTTTTAAGGAGCATAATAAACCTGGTGGCTTTCATGACCACATTTTGTCTCAATCATATACTGTCCTCAAGTCAACCCAGTGATTGCTCTAAATTATGAAATGTTATTTCCTTGCTTAAAATCCTTCCAGGATGTAGCAGTTTGATATTGTTTATGAATTCCAAAAATAGATATTGGATTATGTTTGTAAAATGGTCTGCTCCTCTGGGCATATTAGATTATATCGGACTCAGAGGTTTCACTTTTACTTGATTAAATAATGATTAAGGCTTTGATTGGGCCAGGACAGTGGGACGTTGAGAAACCGCACCACAGAGAAGGGAGGTTGGAGTTTTCATTCTGGAGCACCGAGAAGTAAGTGCACAGAGGAGCTTGGTCGTGAGGAAAGAGAGAAGGCCCCAGGAAGAGAGACGAGCCATTCACCTAACAGTTCACAGCTGGCCTTGTGAAGAAAGCAGAGCAGCTGTGCCCAGAGAGAAACAAGCCCTGGGAGAGAGATGAGACTTATTCCAGCCTAAAACTGATATTGGAAGAAGCTGGGACCATGGAACCTTAAGAAGAAGAGGAAGGCTGAACGTTGGCAGCCATCTTGCTCCAACATATGTCAACAAACTTTGGTGAGGGAAGTCACTTATGCTTTATGGCCTGGTAACTGTAAGCTTCTACCCCAAATAAATACCCTTTTAAAAAGCCAACAGATTTCTGGTATTTTGAATCAACACCCCTTTGGCTAATACACAGACCTATGCACTAATCAATGTGATAAAGTCTCAATACATTATTCTGATATGTTTTCTATAATCTAACTCTCATCTAATTGCCACTTTCTACTTTATACACCAACAATTTAAAATTTCTCCTTGATTCTTCTCCAAATCCTTTATTACTGCTTTTTCCTCTACCTGATTAAGATTTCTGATTAAATCTTTCAGACATGGCCTAGTGTTATCTCTTCAGGGAAACATCTGGATATCCCCACCCCACCTCTCTGTCTCTGCTGCTTTTCTTTTTTCTAATATTACTTGTGATCAATGCACTTACCATGATGCTTTGAAATATTTGTTTTGTGACCAGAGGCTCCTCAAAGGCTAGATTCATATTAGGTACAACTTTTTATCCTTAGAGGTTAGCCTAGCCGGGCCCTTAGAAAGCTCTCAATAAATGTTTGCTGAAATAAACTCAGCAGACTTTTTTTTCCTGTCTAATCTTTTTAAACTTAGAGCAAGAAGGCTATCCAATCATGTCTATTTTGTCAACTCCTCTCTTATCCTGCAGCCACTACCTGAAGCTGATTACTTACTACATTTCATTTTAGAGGTTTATGATCCAACTTTGAGTTATTCCATAGCCATTCATTTTTTACCACATTATTTTTTTCTAAAACAGAAACAGGCTTAAAAACGTTTACTACTTCTGTATATGCAATAAAATACTAGTTCTATAGCTTTATTTTAGCACAATTTCTGATTTGACCTAACTTAGCTGTATTTCCAAAGGATTTCTCCGCATAGATTGTATATCTATTTGTAAACTGAACTTTTAACTGCTATGCTTAATAAATCCTACACAGCCCCATACTGCCCTGTGTTTGCATGAACTTTTTTCCTCACCCTTTTCAATTATCTTTGCTGATCAATATCCCATTTATATTTGGAGCCCCAGCTCCAACATTATTCCCCGATGTGTAACATCTATCTGTAAGGCACTCACTGTGAATGTTCTAGGTATGTTTGCTTCTTTCCTGGTTCCCCTTATTCATGCTTTCCTGAAAAATCCCAGGGCTCTGTTTCACCTATATGGCATTTATTTCATTTCATCTTGTATTATACTTCCTTGTATAAATGTCAGTGTTTTCTGGATTGCTGATTTTTTGTGGACAGAAACTATATTGTATTGATTGCTTTTCCCCACATGCCATGGAAAATATGAGTAAATTTTGGTTGTATTAGTGAATAAAAATGATTAAATCAGAACTTTTCCTTTTGATTACTTCCCTATGATTTTTGTTACTAGTTGAATACAATTAAAATAGATTATTTTATTCAATATTTCTTTGTATTCATCAATGAATAATGTCTTTAATAAAGGGCAACTTGAATATAAGTGAATATAAGTGCTCTAAGTAAGGAAGGCAAATCTAGACCTTTTTTATTTTCATAGTTTTCAAACATTTGTTATGTACACGTGCATTTTTTTGTTGCTCTGTAGAAAGGACAAGCCATAGACTTCAGGTATAATAGAGACTTCCCCGCCCCCCCCCCAATTTTCCATTATTTAAAATTTCTAGTAAACTCCATGTTTTTTCCTGTTACAAAAAATTGTCCAACTATTTTGTCATAAAAATCTTTCCCCAATATTAAATTTTGTTTCTGGATTTATGTTCTAACTAATAGACACTACTTTCTCTGAAAAAAAAAATCTGAAGAATATGAGAAATGAAATTCTTTGATTTCAATATTAATATTATAAACACGAGAGTTAAAATAATTTGTTTCTTGAAACTTAAAAAGTATATCACATATATTCTATAGCCCTGTTGTTCATTTTAAAGCTCCTACATTTACCGATATTCTCAATTGTCCAATATGCACCTCTTTCCAGATAAGCTGTCTCAATCAATTTGAGCAAGAAGTGCCTTTTTGAAGTCAAAATATGGTCTTGGTTATACGTAAAATTTCATCTTAGACTACTTAATTTGAGTTCTTGGAATGATTAATGAGGAATTAATTTCGGGTGAAAAACTAAGGAATTGCTTCAACTACATTATTTATTTAAAATGACTGCATTCCCATAAGATTAATATGCTAGATTCTTTTGACTTAAACACTGTGACATTAATTCCATCATTAAACTCAGAGTAATTTTTTATATACAGAATCCTCATGGACCTGAAAATTTTGTGAGGATCTCCCCCAGTAAAATTAATAGAACTACTACTATTTATTGAAAGCTTACCACATGCCAGAGTTATGATAAATGTTTTACAGATAATTATTTGATTTAATTCTTACAATATACCCACAAGGTAGCTACTATAACACCTTATTTTACCAAAGAAGAAACTGAGACTTAGAGGAATAACCTGCCTGAGCTATTAAATGGGATAACTTGAAATCACATCCTTTTCTCTCTGATTCTAGAATCTCAAGCACTTTGGCAGTAGAATCACTTTTTCTTCTCTTTTAGTCTTGTCATGACTTTTTTCAAATAGAGAACTATAATCTTATTTCTCTATTGCTGCTGTAACAAATTTACACAAAGTGTTTTAACACAAATTTATTATTTTACAGTTATGTATGTTAGAAGTCTAACAGTGGTCTCAGTGGGCTAAAATCAAAACATCAGTCAGGCTGCAATCCTTTCTGAAGGCTAGGGAAGAATCTGTTTCCTTACTCTTTCAACTTCTAGAAACTGCCCACATTTTTTGGGTTGTGGCCCTTTCCTCCATTTACAAAGAAATCCAGTCCCCTTTGGCATGTAAGGCAACATATTCACAGGTTCTGGGGATTAGGATGTGAACAACTTTAGGGGGTAGCATTATTCTGCTTACACAATATAGGAGTCTGTTGTAGGACATAGAGTTTCTACAGGCACTGATTTGTTATATAGCCAAGGCAAAGGAAAAATTAGCAAGCAATAGAGTAAACTCATTCATTTTAATACCTTCTGCATGAATTTTTGCTGGCAGCCAATTTCTTCAGTACTGGACATGTATGTGTAAACTTAATTCATACCAATTATATTTCCCTTGCTATTACTATAATCATTTTTAAGAATTTTGCTTTACTGATTGATGCATAATTTGCATCCAATAAAACTCATCTATTTTAAGGGTACAATTCAATGCATTTAACACACATAATTTCTTTCAAAAATTTAAACATTTAAAAATATTTAATATACATACAGAAAAGGGCACATATCATAAGTGTAGAATGGATGTTAACTCCATGAGTTTGCACAATGTATTTAGTTCATAATAGTGCAATCAATCATATAGTATTTATCCTTTTGTGTCTAGCTTGCTTCACTTAACATGATTTCCCTCCAGGCTCATCCATGTTGTCATATGCTTCACGACTTCATTTCTTCTTACTGCTGCATAATAGTCCAAGATGGATGAATTTTCACAAACTGTACTCATTGCTATAACAAAGATCCAGCTTAAGACATAATGAATTTTTTGGTTTGGTCAGCTTTATTAAGTAAAATTTACATACACAAATCCATCTATTTTAAGTATGCAATTTGATGAGTTTTGACAAATGTATACAGTTGTCTAACCAGTACACAATCATGACATAGAATGTTTCCAACATTCCAAAAAGTTCTCTTGTGCCCTTTTGCTTTCAATACCCACCCCCACCTCTGTCTTCTGCAACCACTGATCTGATTTCTATCACTATATTTTTGTCTTTTCTAGAATTTTATGTAATTGGAATTATGCAATATGTAGTCCTTTGTGTTTAGCTCCTTTCACTTAACATAATGCCCTTTATATTGATACATTTTGTCTTTACCAGT
>PVKH010039735.1:0-11151 GCA_004027955.1 Chaetophractus vellerosus | reverse complement strand
GGCAGTTTTTGCATGGTTAAACATTCCCTTCGGTGAAATTGCATTAACTGTTGAAGGAGAATTTGGTTAAGCCCTTTCTTCTCATTGGTTCCCTTTTTCTTAAGATGTTGCATAAATGTTGCGTAGCATATCCAGAGCAGGAATTTACTGCTTTATTTGAAGCTGTTTGTGTGCATCAGGATCTTTCTTTGGGCCTTGTGATATGATTGACTAGGTTTTGGTTATTTGATGTATTGTTTTTGTTCAGTATAGAAATGATCTATCACAGTGTATGTTTTGGTCTTAACAAAAAAATAAAAACAAACATGAACTGAACTCTTATAAAAATGTGTTAGTATTCTATATTTACCTTTGGTATATTACAAAAGTTATTGTAATAAATATTCTTTTCCATATAAATTAATAATTAATCATAATTTTTCTTGTTGAAATACTGTATCTATAACTGCAAGCAAGACAGTTCCATCCATCTGCCCCATGGGATCTAAGACCCCTCTCAGCTGGAAGCAGAGTGGACATCACCATCCCAAAATCCTCAAGATTGAGGAATGAACAAACATAAGGGGGGAATGTAAACAGGAACCAAAGTAGACTTATTATTATTCTAGTAATGGAAGAACTTACAATATTGATATAAAGGCAGTGGCCACCAGAGGTTCTGAGGGGAGGGAGAGGGAAGAATAGGTGTAACATGGCACATTTTTGGGACATTGAATTGTTGTGCTTGATATTGCAATGATGGATGCAGGCCATTATACATTTTGTCAAACCTATAAAATTGTACGGTGCAAAGTGTAAACCATAATGTAAACTATAGACCATGGTTAGTAGCAACGCTTCATATTTGTTCATCAGTTTTAACTAATGTACCACACTAATGTAAGATGTTATTAATAGGGGAAGATGTAAGAGGGGGAAGGGGTGGGGTATATGGGAATCCCCTATATTTTCGATGTATCTTTTATATAATCTGAAACTTCTTTAAAAATAAAGGAAAAATATTGTGTCACCTCTTTATTTTCCATTGTTATCAATTATAATATTATCCTATTCTACATATCATGGATAACCAAAGATTTGAGTATAGAGTAACGTATTACTCCATAAAATAGTTAGTCCCTAATGCAGGAGCTTATGAGTGACTTCTTGGGGACAAGGTAGGGGGTCAGGGTAGTGATGGACTGAGAGACTTATTTTTTGTGTGTGTTCTGGTATGTCACAGTTTAGTAGAAGAAGACTAGCAAGATAAATGTGCCTAGAATTACAGAGCAGGCCTGTATTATTTATCATTTTTCTCAGAGCATAATGTAGAAGTCAGTAATTTCTTGAGTGGTTTTCATCTCTGTATGAAAGTCTAATATCATGAAAACATCTCTTACTACACACAACATAAATATAAGTCCTATATGGAATTATTGGAAGTTGACAAAGCCTTTTTTCTCCCATAATCTTAGGTAGAAAACTCAGAGAATTTGCCTGTAACAATTAAGCATGTTTAATATATAGGTGTTAATAGTTACTGATATGCCTCCCAAAAATGCAGCACATTTTCCTGATCTTTAATCACTAGAGGTGGATAAAATGAACCCCACATAGGGGAAACTTTGTTTTATTGAATGATTAAATTTTCTGGTTGCTAAAAGATTAGCCTTTTTCCTTTTTCAAGTATTTGTTCACAGTCCTCAAACTCTTGTAAGTGTAATTTCACCTTTGTGGGATGATTAGAGTGGTATTTTTCATCCTAATCAGAGGTGCTGTTAAGCAGCATTCTAAGTGCTAAAAATGCCAGGTAGACATGTTTAGTACAATACATGTAATTTAACACATTACTTATAATTGAATTCTGTTAAGATTTGAGGTTCTGAAAAAGTCTAGGGTTTTCCAATGTATGTTGGCCCTTTGGGCTGTAAATTTGCATATATTTTTCTTCTTTTTTTCTTTTTTCTTTGCATATATTTTTAATTGTTTGGTTTTCTAAAAGTATTTACTTTTGTGTGACTAATTGTAATGGTTGATTTCATGTGTCAGCTTGGCTGGGTAATGCTGTCCAGTTGTTTGGCCAAGCAAGCAATGCCTGATTGTTACTGTGAGAATATTTTGTGGATGGATTTACATCTACAATCAACAAAGGAGATTGCTTTTAGCTGTGTTGGACATCTCTTCATCTACTCAGATGGAGGTCTTATCAGCCACAACTGAGGATTTTAAAAGTCAGAAAGATGAAAATATATCTAATTAATGGAGTGGTTTGTAGAGCTAACTTATTTATTCTCTCTGATTTTAATTAAATGTCCTCCTCTGTTTTCTGAGAATTAAAACTTCAGAATTCTAGAATGACTTGTGACAGTAACTACTTTTCATAAGCCCTACTCCATAAAATGTATTTGATGCAATCCAGTGTGGTTTGATTTTTTGTTTTTACACAGTTTAAGGTAAGAAAATTTATAGTGTTTATTGGAAAAAGGTGGCAGGCAGGTGATGTTACAAAAAGGCAATAGATTAATAAAAAGAACTCTGAAACAAATGGAATAACATAAGGAGAAGCAGTTAATGAGATGCAGAATAATTTAAGTCTGGAACTGAGAATTTAGAATATAAAATAGAATTATGGACAATGTTTAAAGAATCAGCCTATGAGCTAAAATAATTTCTCCAAAAATCTTATTTTCATTTTACTTACAAGACATACTTACAAGGAAGGAATCCTTTAATTAAAAATACGCTTATATTCTTATACTATGAAAGTTGTCTATTTTGAAAAGTCCCATCCCTTATGTCTGCCATAGGAAATGGACAAAGATGAACACAAGCTTAAGGGATTTCTTCATCTCTTGGAGTCAGGTTGAATCTAGCTTTCTTTGTGAAGCCATAGTCTCTGGAATTTTCTAAATTCTCAGTGGTCATTTATGTGGCCTTAAAGATTGGAATGACTCTTAACTGCCCAAAGCAACCCTCAGAATTGACTGTTTCTTTGGGTCCACTTAAATAGAGTGATAGTGACCATTCTGTTTCTTTTTCAAAAACTATTTTGAATTTGGTTTTCCAGAGTTTGATCCTAAACACAACCAAGATATAGAGAAGAGAGGTTAAATTGTGGGCATCAACTGAAATACTGGAGGATATACTCTTCCAATCTGTCAAAATCCTTTTCTTGAATTGTACTTGTGGTGGTTTTTGTTCTGCGTGGAGCTTATTTGATGCTGTATATTACCAATTACAGTCAGTGAAAATTGAGCAAAATAATTTGGGAGAAAAAATTTATATAATATTATGAGATGAAGAATCACTTTGGAAGTGAATATTTATTTATTTATTTTTAGGATAACCTAGAAGCATTTGATTTGACATGAAAGCCAGAGGGACAGATTTATATTGTATCACTACTTCTGGAATCTTTAGCTCTGAGGGTTATAAAGGTGAAGGAATTCATAACAGTGGGGAATGGACAGTTAAACCAACTTGTGTGTATGATATTTAGAATTGCCTTTAAATTGATGTAGCGTGTGGTATAATGATTAAGAACATATAGATTGTAGGGTCTGGTTGCTTGGCTTCACCATTTGCTAGCTGTGAGACGTTGGTTAGTGTCTTGTAGTCCCAGTTTTCTTATCACTTGGTTTATTGTGGGGGAGGGGAGGCGGCATTAAACAAGATGTTCCATATATATATCTATCACATTGTGAGTACTAATAGATGTTATTGTTAGCAACGTTCATTTTCAAGTAACTTTTATCATCTTTAGCTTGCTATTTCCTAGCATGTACTGATGTAAGTCAGGGCTTCGAAAGAAAAAAACTCTTGTGGGTATCTGCTTTGATTCAGAGGGTACAAGGAGACACTATGAAATAAAATTTAAGTTCTAGGTGCCTACATTTGGCTTCATAGATATTATGTTTTGCAAGAATAACATCCATTTTGAAATTTCAAAATTAAAAAATTAAGTTCAGTTAACCTTGACTGAAAGTTTGGAGTTTGGGGATTTGTTATAATTTCTAAGCCTACAGAATGTTGCTGCCAGCTCTGACTCAATGTGCCAGGAGAGTAGGTTAATGGTTGCTGCTGGGACAGTGACTGGAATGTAGCCTCCTTGTTGAAAGTTGTAGTTCATGTAGAGGGGACCTGAATTGTCTGAAAGTATGATAGACATTTCTGTTTTGAATACTGTTCTAATATTAGCATCCATTGGTGTCACTGGTGTCACTCAGCATGGTTATTTGTAAGCTATTACTCCTTTTTTTTTTTTTTTGATAGCTATTACTGTATTAGGCCCTCTTACATATTTGTAAGACTCTACTCATCAACACCATACTTTATTTAACCAAAAGGTTAACGTTTGCAACAAAAATTTCCTTATGAAACATTCATCTCCTTTAAACATTCCTATGTCTTTTGGCATATATATTAGTAAATTTCCAGTTTTTAATCATGACTCTAAATTCTGTATTAAGGAAAATCAAATTTGATGGAGCCATTTTATATATAGTTAAACTGCTTTAACTTTAATTAATGTAATTAGTTTTGTTTAATTCCTCTTTATTGAAAAGGAACATTGTATTAAGTTGAGTAGAATTTAATTGGACAAAATGAAGTACTATATATGTTCAACAAATAATTTGAGAAACGTTTGCCTGAAGAATGGAGACTGGTTTGACACTCTTAGAAAGCACGAAAAGTCTTCTATTCCTTTCTTTTATTATAAATTACATCAGGAAATTTCTTTGTCCTTTTGGAAGAATTCTACTAAGAGTAGAATTATCATGACTTGAGATTTATAGTTCATATCTGTTCTCTCAATTTCTAAAATATACTCACTCAAGTACGACTAGGGATGTGGTACCAATTGCCTTACAAATGTTTCAAAAAGAGCATGAGATTTGATCTTTCTTTAAAACTAAGAAGTTAGTCTGCCATAATTTCATTGATGCTGCCAAAAGACATGAAACTCTTGGGTCAGAGACAAAAGACTTTATTCATCTTGAGTCTAAAATGTGTAGGGCATACCAGCAGGCTGGACTCATATGTAGGAATTAATGCTGCATCCTTGAGGCAGAATTTCTTCTTCTCTAGGAAACTTTAATTTTTGCCCTTAAGGCCTTCAATTGATTGGATGAGTCCCACCCACATTCTCAAGGGTAATCTCTTTTACTTAAAAGTCACCTGATTTGTAGAGTTAACCACATTTGCAGTATTCCTCACAGCAACACCTAGATTATTATGTGATTAAATATCTGGTTACTATAGCCTAGCCAAGTTGACTGGTAAAACTTTTAAGGTTCATATGATAAGGGAATAAGAAAGGGAAAAAAGGAAAGATACACACATACCCCACTTTAATACATACACATGCATTCATAACAAAATAAAGAAATGCTCATAACAGTTACAGTCCTTGTTTCTACAACTGGTCACGTGGTCATAGCTTGTATTCTCTGGCCATCTAGTCCATATTCCATTTTACCTCAGCAAGCACTTTATCTGGTCATGGTCTTTACCTGGTGGTGTGACCAAACCTTCATTCTTAAAAAGGTCTGCCCATTATTAGTCCTGCTTGAATTATGTTGTTGTAGTTTTCCATTTACTTTATTATTATTTTTCATCCAACATTATGTTTCTTTAAAAAAAAAAAATATATATATATATTTTAAAGAAGCTTTAGATTGCATAAGTGTTACATCAAAAATATAGGGGATTCCCATATACCCCGCACACCCCCCCATATGCTCCCACATTAACAGCATCTTTCATTAGTGTGGTACATTTGTTACAATTGATGAACACATATTGAAGCATTTTCCTAACCAAGGACTATAGTTTACATTATAGTGTGCAGTTTGCCCTGCACAATTTTATAGGTTTTGACAAAATGTATAATGGCCTGTATCCATCATTGCAACATCATGTAGGACAATTCCAGTGTCCCCAAAATGCCATATTGCACCTATTCTTCCCTCTATCTCCCCTCAGAACCTCTGGTGACCACTGCCTTTATAGCAATGATGCAAGTTCTTCCATTGCTAGAATAACAGTTTCTACTTCAGTCCATAGTTGCTTTCCCCTCTTATGTTTGTTCATTCCTCAATCTTGAGGATTTTAGGATGGTGATGCCCACCCTGCATCTGATTGAGAGGGGACTTAGATCCCATGGGGCAGATGGATGGAACTGTATTGCTTGCAGTTGCAGACTCTCTCCACTTCCTGGGATGGACGTTGTCCATCATCATCCTTTTGTTAGTTGTACTGGGTGAATCCGATGAACTGGAAAGCAAGTGTTGCAACTCTGCTGAGATTCAGGGCTCAACTGGCATATGAACAGACCAAAGATTTAAGTCTCTGGGAAATATATTTAACAAGTATAGTGCTAATTTTAGGTTCAAATATAAGGGGAAGAAGAGCCATGTGTATGGAAACTATAAATGAGTCTAACTCTGTTACACTGGAGAGCATATATTCCAAAGTAAGACCCATTGATAGGGTGCCAAATTCTTGAAGTTTTTTGTCCTCCCTATAGTGTCTGGATGTCTCTAGAACTCTCAGGAGGCCCGCTGTTTTAGGCACTGTTTACTCTTGCAGTCAATGAGATCCTGCTGAGACGTGCATAAGCATAACCTCTGGAATACCTTCCCGACTCACTTTGAAATCTCTTAGCCATAGAAACTCATTTGTATTTAACATTTCCCCCTTTTTTGTTAAGGCGTTTTTCCAGATTCATTGCTAATCAGTCCTTGGTAATAAACCCTCATTGCCAGGGAGGCTCATCCCCAGGAGTCATGTCCTTTGCTGGGGTGGGGGTGGGGGGAAGGTAGTATGTTTATATGTGGGATTTGGCTTAGAGAGAGGCCACATTTGAACGACAAGAAGGCTTTCAGGAGGTAACTCTTAGGCATTATATAATACTAGGCCAAGTTTCAATTTCACAAGAAAAGGTTCATCATAACTACAACTATAAGTATCAAGGGCCTGACATAATGCTCTGTCCTCCTTTGCTAGGCACTGCCCAGGTACTCAGGGGATTCTTGTAGCTCTATTAGAGAACATAGCAGGACTTCCCAGGATGGGAATTCAATATGCTTACGATTATTGTGTGGGGCTGCACCCACCGAGACAATGCCCATGACCACTTGAACATATTCATATGCCATAGAGACATGCCCCATTCACACCCTTCCCCACACATCCCTGACACCCTGCCCCAGTGATCCTACCCTGCCACAGTTGTGGCCCTTCTCTGATCCTGAACCTCCCCAAACACAAAGCCAAAAAACCCCAAAACAAATAAAATAACAAGAAAATAAAATTATAATAAAAATAACAAAATACAAATATATAAAATAAAAAATAATTAAAAATTTTTTTCATTGTGTCTTTCATCACTATAAGATCTGTTATCTTTTATGTACAGGGACAGTTTCTTCCATATGTTCCCCCAGTGTCTTATTTTATTCACTTTACCTTCAAAGAAGCTTTAGGTTACAGTTAAGCCACATAGAAAATATAAGAGATTCCCATATACTCAAACCCCTCCCACTCTCCCACTCTCCCCTCTTAATAACATTTTACATGTGTATGGTACATTTGTTACAATTGATTTAAAATATTGAAGCATTGCTACGAATGATGGTCAATGGTTTAATTATGGTTTACATTTTGTCCATATACTTTTGTAGGTTTTGACAACATTAAAATGGCCTGTATCAGTCATTGCAAGATTATGCAGAACAATTTCCATGCCTTAAAAATGCTTTATATTCCATCTATTCTAATCTTCCCTCCCCCTCCCCTTGGAGCCTATGGTAACCACTAATTTTCAATTTGTGAAGAATAAAGTTCATGGTTAACATGCAGTAATATTGAGGGCTTCACCATTGGTCTGTTTTCCTTTATTAGGCATTACCTATGTTCTCGAGAGATTTTTGCCCCTCTAATTGAGAACATAGCAGGACTCTCCAGGATGGGAGTTTAATATTTTCTTGTTTAGTGAGTGGGTCTCCACCCGCTGAGATAACACACTATAATAACAAGATGAACACTCTCATGTCATAGAAGCATGCCCCGGTTGCACCCTATCTGCATAGTGCCTCAAAGCCTTGCACCAGTAACCTTCTTCTGCCATATTTGCCAAAAGAACATTCTTACCATTGTAATTTTATTTTCAAAATGTAGAATTTTTTGGTATATGCTGGATATTAGACCCTTATCGGGTAGATGGTTACTAAATATTTTCTCCCATTGAGTAGGCTGCCTTTTCACTTTCTTGACAAACTCCTTTGAAGTGCAAAAGTTTGTATGTTGAGGAGGTCCCATTTATTTATTTTATCTTTCATTGCTTGCGCTTTGGGTGTAAAGTTTATGAAACCATTTCCTACTACAAGATCTTGTAGATGCTCCCTTACATTATCTTCTGGGAGTTTTATGGTCTTGGCTCTTACATTTAGGTCTTTGATCCAGTTTTTGTATAGGGCATGAGATGGTGATCCTCTCATTCTTTTGGATATGGGTATCCAGTTCTCCAAGTGCCATTTGTTGAAGAGGCCATTATGTCCCGGTTGAGTGGGCTTGGTGGCCCTTTTGAATATCAGTTGATCATATATGCAAAGATCTATATCAGAACTCTTGATTCTGTTTCATTGGTTGGTATGTCTATCCTTATTGCCAGTGCTACGCAGGTTTGACCACTAGCTTTGTGGTATGCTTTAAAGTCTTGTTACTTGTGATTGGTCTCTTGAGTTCATCAGTTTCTTTTTTTTCTTTTTTTTTTTTTGGTCAGTGTAGGCTGCTTGTGTGTTTCTAGAAATTTGTCCATTTCATCTAAGTTATCCATCTTGTTGGCATACAATTTTCAAAGTGTCCTCTTATGATTCTCTTTATTTCTGTGGGATCAGTGGTACTATCCCCTCCCTCATTTTTTATTTTACGTATTTGCATCTTCTCTCTTTTTCCTTTGTTAGTCCAGCTAAGGGTTTGCCACTTTTGTTAATCTTCTGAAAGAACCAGCTTTTGGTTTTGTTAAAAATTTCTAGTGTTTTTTAAAATTTATTTATTTTAAATTTCATTTAGCTCTGTTCTATTCTTTGTTATTTCCTTTCTGCTTACTTTGGAATTATTTTCTTGTTCCTTGTCTAGTTCTCGGTATGCAGTTAGGTCTGTGATTTTACTTCTTTGTTTCTTAATGTAGGCATTTATGGCTATAAATTTCCCTGTCTGCACTGCTTTTGCTGCATCCTATAGGTTTTGATACATTGTGTTCTCATTTTCATTCCTTCCAAGGTAGTTGCTGATGTATTTTTCAATTTCCTCCTTGACCCACTGATTGTCTAAGAGTGTGTTGAATAACTTCTATATCTTTGAGTCTATTCCGGTTCTCTGCCCCTTACTAATTTTCAGCTTCATTCTATTTGGGTTAGAGAAATTACTTTTCTCAGAAGTAATTTCAATACCTCTGAATTCCTTGAGAGTTGTTCTGTGACCTAGCATGTGTTCTATCCTGGAGAATTGACAATGTATACTCGAGAAGAAAAATTCCCTCTGTATTTGGGTGTAATGTTCTGTATATGTCTATTAGATCTATATCCACTAACGTATTTTTCAAAGTCTCTGTTTATTTTTTGACCCTCTGTCGAGGTGTTCTGTCTAATGGTGATAATGGTTTATTAAAGTCCCCCAGTATAATTGTAGAGACATGCATTTCTCTGCTTAGTTTTTCCAGTGTTTGCCTCATATGTTTTGGGGCACTTTGGTTAGATGCATAAATGTGTATGATTGTACTTTCTTCTTGACAGATTGCCCCTTTTATTAATATGTAGTGTCCTTCTTTGTCTCTCACAATAGCTTTGCATTTAAAATCTATTTTATCTGATATTAGTATAGCTCATCCTGCCCTTTTTTGGTTATTGTTTGCATGTAAACTTGTTTTCCAGCCACTCACTTGCAACCTTCTTGCGACCCTGGGTCTAAGGTGAGTTTCTTGTAGATAGCATATAGATGGGTTATATTTCCTTTTCCATTCTGCCAATCTGTGCCTCTTGATTGGAGAGCTTAATCCATTAACATTCACTGTCATTTACTTACATTAGCCATATTTTCTTTAGGTTTATATATGTCATATTTTGTTTTTATTTCCCTTTTTATCTTTTTAGTTATTCTTAGTAATAATCTTCCTTTCTACACTGTCCTCCAGTGCTTTCTCTCCTGTTTTTTTCCTTTCAACCTGCAGACCTCCCTTTAGTATTTCTTGAAGGACAGGTTTCTTGTTTACAAACTCTGCTTAATTTTTGTTTATCTGTGAATATTTTGAACTCTCCCTCATTTTTGAATGCCAGCTTTGCTGGATACAGAATTCTTGGCTGACAGTTTTTTTCTTGGAGCACCTTAACTATGTGTTACCACTGCCTTCTAGCTTCCATGGTTTCAGATGAGAAATTAGTGCTTAATCTTATTGAGCTTCCCTTGCCTGTGATGGATCTCTTTTCTCTTGCTGCTTTCGGTATTCTCTCTTTGTTTTGAGCATTTGATAATTTTATAAGTATATGTCTCAGGGTTGGTATGTTAGGATTTATACTGTTTGGGTTGTGCTTACAGTACATGTGCATCCATATCCCTCAAAAAAGTTGAGAAATTTTTAGCCATTATTTCTTCTAGCATTCCTTTGGCCCCCTTTCCCTTCCTTTCTCCCTCTCTGGGATGCCTGTAATATATATGTTTGTGCATTTCATGTTGGCCTTCAATTCCCTGCGGCCCTGCTGACTTTTGCCCCATCTTTTTTCTATCTATTCTACTATCTATCTGATTTCAGATGGACTATCTTCGATGTCACTAAATTGTTTCCTCTGCCTGTTCAAATCTCCTGTTATATACTTCTGGCATATTTTTGATTTTTGCATTGTGCCATTCAAAAGATAACATCAGATCTGTTATCTTTTCATGTATGTATATTTACAGTTTCTTCAGTGTGTTCCCCCAGTGTCTTCTTAATGTCCTTTATCTCTTCCTTCACTTCATTAAGTTGATTCATGATATTTGTTTGGACATACTTGATTAGTTGTTCCATGTTCTGCATTTCCTCTTGATTTTTAGTTTGTTCATTAGACTGGGCCATATCTTCCTGTTTCTTAGTTTGGTTTATAATTATTTGTTGGTGTCTAGGCATCTAGCGTT
>PVKH010039734.1:0-11168 GCA_004027955.1 Chaetophractus vellerosus | reverse complement strand
CACTCGGAGAGGTCCCCGGGAACCGAACCTGGGGCCTCCCATGTGGTACCCCAGCGTGCTCTTTATCCACTGAGCTATCTAGCCGGGCCCCTGATTTAATTTCTTAACTAATTATTGGTTTGTTGAGATCTTCTATTTCTTCTTGAGTCAGTGTAGGTATTTTGTATGTTTATAAGAATTTGCCCATTTTATCTAGGTTATCTAATTTGTTGGTATCTTTTTTAAAAAAAATTTTATTATATATCCCCTCCTTTCTGCTTGTTCTTGCTGTGTTCATTTTTGCATTCTTCTGTGTCTGCTTGTCTCCCCGCCTTTGTGGCGACCTGCCGAGTCAGCTCACCACGCGGCAGCCTTGCCTGTTCACGGGCAGCTTGCCCTGCTCGCGGGGGCTTGCCCTGCCTGTGGCAGCTTGCCCTGCCCGAGGCGGCTTTGCCTTCTCAAGGCGGACTGCCCGCTCAAGGATGCCCTGGGAACCGAACCCGGGGCCGCCCATGTGGTAAACTGGCGCTCTACCAATTGAGCTACAGCCAGCCCCTGTATCTTCTTATATTCCTTTTTATTTCAGTGGGGTCAGTAGTAATGTCCCCCTTTTCATTTCTGATTTTAGTCATTTGTATCCTCCCTCTTTTTTTCTTCATCAGTCTAGCTAAAGGTTTGTAAATTCCATCAATGTTTAAAAAAAACAACTGGGAATGGATTTGGCTCAAGTGGTTGAACACCTGCTTCCCACATGGGAGGTCCTGGGTTTGGTCCCCAGTGCCTTCTAAAAAAACAAAAACAAACAAGCAAACAAAAAAGCCAAATCAGAGGAGCTGATGTGGCTCAGTGGTTAAACACTGGCTTCCCACATATGAAGTCCGGGGTTTTATCCCCAGCTCCAGTACCTCAAACAAAACAAAACAAAACAAAACAAAACAAAACAAAACAAAACAAAACAAACCAAAACCAAAACCAAAACCAAAACCAAAACCAAAACCAAAACCAAAACAAAACCAAAACAAACAACAACCACCCCCAACTTTTGGTTCTGTTGATTCTATTGTTTTTTATTCTCTATTTCATCTATCTCCACTCTGATCTTTGTTATTTCCTTTATTCTGTTCAGTTGGGGTATAGTTTGCTTTTCTTTTTCTAGTTCTTCTGATTTTGAGGTCAAGTCTCTGCTATGACATCTTTCTTTTTTAATGTAGACATTTAGAGCTATAAATTTTCCTCTCAGCACTGCCTTTGCTACATCCCATAAGTTTTGGCATGTTGTATTTTCATTTGCCTTAAGATATTTCCTTTTCCTTTGTGATTTCCTTTTTAATCCATTGGTTGTTTAAAAGAACATTGTTTAATTTCCACATATTTGACAATTTTCCATATTTTCCCTCTGTTTATTGCTATCTACCTTCATTCCATTGTGGTCAGAGAAGGTTCATTGTATGATTTCAATATTTTTGAATTTATTGAGACTTTTTTTTTGACTTAAGATATGGTCTTCCCTGGAGAATGATCCATGTGCACTCGAAAAGAATGTGTGTTCTGTTGTTGTTGGGTGAAATACTCT
This sequence comes from Chaetophractus vellerosus, assembly GCA_004027955.1. Classification (NCBI taxonomy): domain Eukaryota; kingdom Metazoa; phylum Chordata; class Mammalia; order Cingulata; family Chlamyphoridae; genus Chaetophractus; species Chaetophractus vellerosus. The sequence goes on along the minus strand of PVKH010039734.1, from coordinate 9,616 downwards.
GTTTATGTCTGTGAGGTCCAGTTGGTTTCAAGTGTCATTCAAGTCTTGTATTTCCTTATTGATCTTCTTCTGTATGTTCTATTCATTATTGAAAGCATATATTAAAGTCTCCTACTATTTATGTAGAATCATCTCTTTCCCCCTTAAAATCTATCAGTATTTTCTTGATATATTTTGGGGCTCTGCTGTTAGGTGTATGTGTATTTATAACTGTTTCATCTTCTTGTTGAATTAACACCCTTATCAGTATATAATGACCATCTTTGTCCCTCACAACAGTTTTTGACTTAGTCTATTTTATCTGATATTAGTATAGCTACCCTACCTCTTTTTTGCTTACTACTGGTTTGGCATATATTTTTTTCTATCCTTTCAATTTCAACCTACTTATGTCTTTGAATTTAAGGCAAGTTTCTTGTAGACAGCACATAGTGGGGCCTTGCTTTTTAAATTAAATTAAATTAAATTAAATTAAATTAAATTAAATTAAATTAAAAATTTAATTAAAAAAATTTTTTTTGAGGTTCTGGGGGCCGGAGATTGAACCTGGGACCTTGTATGTGGGAAGTCTGCACTCAACCACTGAGCCACATCAGTTCCCTTGAGTTGGTTTCTTCATTTGTTTTACTTGTTTGTTTTTGTTTTTTTTGGAGGCATTGGAAACCGAACCTGGGACCTCCCATGTGGGAAGCAGGCGTTCAACCACTTGAGCCACATATGCTCCCCGGGGCCGTACTTTTTAAATTCATTTTGCCAATTTCTACTTTTGGACTGGGAGTTTATTCCACTTACATTTAAAGTTACCACTGATAGTGCAGGATGTTCTTCTGCCATTTTGCTATTTAGTCTTTGTAAGTCTTAAAAGTTTTTTTGTCTCTCAATTCTTCTGTTAATGCCTTTTGTTTGCTTTCTTGAGTTGTGCCATATTGAGTGCCTTCTCCTTTCTATCTGGATATATTTTTCATATACATTACTTGTGGTTACCCTGGGGTTAAAATTTAATGTCATAGATCTATAGCAATATGATTTGATACCAACTTGACTTCATTTGCATAGACATACACTGTCCCTACACCTCTCCATCCTTCTACCTTTTTTTGTACTTGTTACAAATTATAGCTTTGTACACTGTATGTCTAAAACCATAGGTTTATGTATTTGCATTTTAGTACCTGTAGGAAGTAAGAAGTTGTGTTCATATAAAAAAATTACTGGTATTTGTAATTATCCAAATGCTTACCTTTACTGGAGTTCTTTATTTCTTTGTGCCTCTTTGAACCACTGTCTAGTGTCCTTTCCTTTCAGTCTGAAGAACTCCCTTTAGCATTGCTTGTAGGGCAAATCTAATGGTAATGAACTCCCTCAGCTTTTGTTTATCTGGGAATGTCTTGATCTCTCTCTCATTTCTGAAAGAAAATTTTATATTTTGAAATATAAAATTCTGGGTTGGAAGTTGCTTTCTTTCAGCACTTAAGTACTCCAACCCACTGCCTTCTTGCCTTCATGGTTTCTGATGAGAAATCAGCACTCAATTTATTTGGGACTCTCTTGCACATAAACATGTAGCTTATCTCTTGCAGCTTTCAGAACTCTGTCCTTTGCATTTGAAAGTTCATTAATATTTGACAGGATATATTTTTCTTCAACTTTATCCTGTTTGGTTTTCTCTGGGCTTCTTGGGTATACAAATTCATGTCTTTTGCTAAGTTTGGGAAGTTTTCTGTCATTATTCCTTTGAATATTACTTCTGCCCCTTTCTCTCTTTCTTCTTCTTCTGGGACTCCCATAATCCATATATTGGTATGCTTGATGGTGTCCCAGTGGTCTAGTAGGCTATTTTCATTTTCTATAATTCTTTTTTCTTTCTGTTTCTCAGCCTGTTGATTTCAATTGTCTTGTTTTTGAGTTCACTGATTCTTTCTTCTGCCAGATCCAATTAGCTGTTGAAACCCTCCTGGAATTTTTCATTTCAGTTACTGTTGTCTTCAGCTCCAGTAGTTCTGTTTGGTTCCTTTTTGAAAGTTTTCTCTTTTTTGAGATGATCATATTGTTCATTCCTTGTTTTCCTGATATCCTTTATTTCTTTCTCTGTATTTTCCTTCATCTCCTTGAGCATAATGAAGATCTTTTTTTAAAGTCTTTGTCTGGGATGTCCACAGTCTTGTCTTCTTTGTTGATGTTTTCTAGATTTTTATCCTCTTCCTTTGGATGGTCCATCATTTCCTATTTGTTTCTTTTTCTGGTAATCTTTTGTTGCATACTGTACATTTTAGTATTTTAAAATGTTAACTCTGGGATTTATTCCCTGAGATGTCTGTTTCTTGATTTTGTAACCAGCTGGTGATATGACAGTGGTTTTCTTGAATGTCGGCCCCGCTATCAAGAAGGTCAGCCCAAGGCAAATACAAAGTACAAGGTTCTTCCTGTCTTCTGTGGGCCTGTATCTTGTCCTGGGCTTGTGTTTGCTAGTGGCCCTAGGAGTTTCCCTGTTTACAGGAGTTAGAATATCCCCTCTACTTCCCAGGTGAGAGACCTTCTCCCTCCTATGTTTTACTGCTGGACTTAAGGCAGGTAAATGTCTGCCCCAGGCCACCTGTCTCAATTGTTTCTTTACATTGCTCTTGTTGTCTGAATTTGCTTTTTCCTGGAGGACAAATTCTGGGAGGGAGCATACCAGAGAGGAGTTTCCCAAGTCAGTCTTTCCCAGCCTGAACAAGTTCAGGGACCCATAAAGGGAGCACTGGCCAGCTCCAAACTGCCCTGGAGTGGGAGGGGCCAGGTAGGGCACCAGGAGCTTCTTCCATGGCTCCCTAAAGCTATACTTTCTTGGCCTGCTCAGCCAATGCAATCCATCAACTGTGCTCCACAGCTCTGAGGAGGCTCACTGTCTTTAAGTGTCTTCCACTATCTTTGTCCAGTCCCCCACTTACTAGTCTTCTCAAATAACTTTTTGATCCTCTCTATTGTTTCTCTTTCATTGGCTTGTTTTCTGTATCATTAATTTATGCTTCTATCATGCCTTCTATTATATAGATTCCTTCAGCCTCCCTCTTTATGTCATACTTATATTATCTATTATATTTACATACATTGAAACCACATCAGAAAATATTATAATTTTTGCTTCCAACTCTCAAACATGTTTTAAAGAACTCAAAAGAAGAGTGGGTTGGATTGTGGCCTCCTGAAGATATGTCCATGTTCCAGACCCTGGAACCTGTGAATATGCCCTTATTTAAAAAAAAGTTCCTTTACAGACGTGATTAAGTTAAGGGTCTTGCAAGAAGATCCTCCTGGGTGGGCCTAAACCCAATGACACGTCTTTATAAAAGACAGGACAGAAGACACAGACACAGGGGAGAAGGCCATGGGAGACCAGCTTTATGAGAGGCTGAGGATATTTCTATTTGCCTCTCAACCTTGTCTCCTGCTTCCTGTACGTCTTAAGGCTTAGAAAACGAGAGCTCAAGTTACTGAGCCTGGCAAATGTCCTTAATGTAAAAAGCTTGCTGGAAATGGAAGTCTCAAGAAACACTTTTTTAGCTCCTAATTATGCTTGCTACTTTGCTGATCTTGTAAAAGATAACTTCAAGCATGTCCTTAAGGGACTTCAGGTTTCTATATATTTATTTAAATTTCTCTCATTTAAAACAATGTTTGGAAGTGATAATGAAATAATTTTTTTTAGACTTTGTGCAGTAGATATACAAGTGAAAGAAAGTATGTGAAAGAACTTTGAAAATGGTAAAGCCTTCTACCAATGCGGGACATTATCTATATGATTAACAATCTCTTTACAGCTAACCAGGTTATGAATTCCTGGTGAGGGCTAAATTACAAAAAACACTCACCACCAGCCCCCGACGGAGCCCTGGAACCCGAGGAGGCCCGGCTGTGTACCCGAGCGCCCCGCACCTGCCTTTTACAGGTCTCAAGTCGCTCTAGATACGAACGTGAACCAGGTTTTCTTATTGAATCCGTTAAGCAATGCGTCCCTGTGTCCCTCGGGAAGTCCACAGACAAATGTGATTTTTGTACAGCCACGCCTCTGGTCTTTTCAGAAGGCATTTTGTAGTTTGCTTACAACGATTGCAGGGCACGCTGAGGCATCATCTGTGGTATTTGCCGGGCCTGACATCGCAACAGAAGACGTGCTTCCATGCTTTGGGTTCTTTTAATCTCCGGCGCCTTCGTGATGGCACGTGGGTGTAGGACATCTAAGACAAGCATGACGTTGTGGCAGTCCCTGTATGCCTGACTGAAGCCCAGGGAAGGCGAAGGGTTTTGAACGGTTAGGAACGTGGGCTCCGGAGGCAACGTGCCTGGCTTCGTGCCCTGCGCCTGCCACCATTAGCTGTGTGAGGGACCGTTGGCGAGTTTCTTCTCTCTGAGCCTAATTTTCCTTACCAATAAAATGGAGATAATTATCCCTACCTCGAATAGCTTTGGTGAGACCTAAACAAAACTGGCCGTATAGTGCTCAGTTTAGCGAGTGGCACACGACTGGCACGCCTCAGTAAAAAGCACCTATAAAACTGCTCACCTGAGATCACGCTATGGGTGGGGCCGCTCAACCGTGGCTGAACCAGAGACTCACCTGTGGAGCTTTGAAAACCCCCAAGGATCAGGCGACACCTCACACAATGACTTCAGAATCTCTGGGTGGGGTGATTCCAACACACAGCCCAGGATGAAATCCTCTACTGGGGCCCTGGGAGGAGGAGGGCAGGTGTGCCAGCTTCCATGTGAAGATGCTGAAGTTTCTGCAGGAGCAGCCCAGCCACTTCTGCTACCCAGTTCCAGTTTACCTTGCCCGTGCTGGTCTCGTGGGGGCTCCCAGGGCCAGAGTGGCCCTTTGGAAGCTGCATAGCATTAGCCCGGCTGAGAGTGTGGGACAAGTCCAATGTGTGCAAAGGCCCTGGGGTTGCAGGGGCAAGGATTACTCGAGGAAGCAGAGGAAGGCCTTAGTGACTGCAGGGAAGAAAGAGGTTGAGGGAGGCAAATGCTGAGAGGTGTGTGTGGAGGGGAGAACACTGGACTGATGTTGGCAAGATCGCTCTGTTTGCAGTGTGCAAAAGGTTTGGAGCAGGGAAAGGAGGCTAATGCCTTTCTCTGTGAGACGAATGGTGGTGTAGGAGCTGGTGTGGAGAAGAGGAGTGATATATGGGAGAGAAATCCAGTAGGTAAAATGGACAAAACTTATGGGGAGTTGGAGGGACAGATAAAGACCCTGGTAAAGGAAGCTTGGTGTGAACCGAGTTTCCAAAAAGGGTGCCCAGTGGTGTCCAGTAAATGTTTATCGTCCCTGCTGAGGCTGGTTTTAGGTGTGACCTTGGCATGGTCCCTTTATCTCGGGGTCCTCAGTTTCCCCACCTTGGAGCAGTGCTCTCTGAGGCCTGTGTCCTAATTCCACGCCTCAGGAAGCCTCTGGGCTGCCTGTAGGAGCTTGGCTTTCGCGTGTCTAAGTCGTGCCCCTCTGCTTCCTTCCAAGAGGGGCCAGAGTTCCCTTCTGCTTTTAGTAGTTTTTCTCGAACAATACCAGCTCAGCCACCACCATACCCACCCTCATGCTCAAGGCATCTGTGCTTCCTGTGGTCCCCACAGCTTCTGGGGCTGTTTTTGTTTTCCTCGGTCAGAGAAAGCGCCGTCCTCACTACCCTGCTCCAGCGAGGACAGGAAGAGCCCCCAGGGAGCCCGAGACCCCGAGGGTGGGCTTTGCTGAGGGGGTGGTGGGCCGAGGCAGCTTCCCTTGACAGCCTTGCGATTGGGGTGGGAAACAGCTTGGTCTCTCTCCAGTGGTTCCTTGTTCCTGGGTCCCTAGTGTCAGGGTGGCTTGGAGGCACCTGTGAAGCTGGCGGAGTTGACTTGGGGCCCTGCCTTTTTGCCCTCTGTGGCTCTCCCCCACCACCCAAGCACGTCTGGTGCCCTTTTTTCTTTTATGCTTCTCCTCACATGAAAGGCTCTGCTAGTGGGTTTTTGTTCCTTTATATTCCAAGACAGTGTATTACCTTTCCTAGGTTCATTTGCATTGGTCATACATTTAGCGGTGGGACGAAAGGCTGCTTTCCCTTTTGTGGGAATTTCAAGGTGGGCGTTTTGAACCCGAGGAAGGCTTTCCTGGGCTCGCTGATTCCTGACAGCCCCAGGCTTATCCTGTCTCGGTGAGCTTGTCCTTAAATGCTGAATGGAGAAATTGAGGCACAAGGCTAGAGATCTAATTAGCTTGTAACAACATCGGTTGAATAAAAGCCTTAAGATAAAGGGATGGTGGCGGGTTGTGTTGTGTGTGTGTGTGTGTGTGTGTGTGTGTGTGTGGTTTCTCCTATAAGTCATATGGTAGAATTGAGTCAGCAGCGAGTTTGTGGGCAACCTCCTAAGGTCTGTTCTTTGGAGAAACATTTTAAAGGACATTTTCATTTACTTGCTGTTTCCTTTAAAATAATTGCTGAAAATAGCTTCAAAATAAGGTTAAACCTGATGTTATTGATTTAATCTCTAGCACATCAATCATAAGCTATTTATTATTGTTATTTTTTAAATGTACCAGCTGAATAAGAAGTTAAAGGAGTAGAATATCAGACTGTGACCCAAATCGTGCCTGGAATATTCCTTCTTTGGTGTTAGTTTTCATGAGCAGATCACTCATGAGAAAACTATTTTAAAATGCAAATCAGGCGATCATTTCATGTATTCATCTTTGTACAATTAACGCCAGAATAAGCCATGTGCTTTACACATCTTGATTTCTCTCAGGTGCCCTTTTTCCCTTGACATGTTGAGCTCCTATTATGTGCCAGGCCCTTTGCTAGACAACGTGACGTGGTCTCGATCCTCAAGAAACCCACAGTCTAATGGGAGAGCCAGGCAAGTAGGCAGATGACTATAACCCTTAGTGAGAAGGGCCGTGACTGTGGCCAGCCCAGACACCACGGCAATGCCAAGCAGGGTCCCTTCTCTCACACTAGGGAGGTCAGACGCAGCTTCCTGGAGGAGGCAACACCTGAGTGAGGTGTTGAAGAACAAGTAGGAGCTGGAAGGCAAAGAGGGGAGGGACAGAGACTCAAGAGTCAGCGGGGAGGAGGAGGCAGGGGAGGCAGGCAAGGCTGGACCACGTGTTAAAAGTTTCCATCTTGTAATTATTCATCAGGGCCATAGGGTTTGCCCCCAGTTGTTTTTGCTTGCTCTGCATTGTGCCCGTTTTTCTGTAGACAGTGTGACCCCCATCCAGGCTCAGTGTGACCTTGGATTCCAGACCCGGACACTAGCATAGTCCAACCTCCTGAGCCAGTGATTAGCTGAGGGATGAGCAAGTTCACACAGATTGGTTCACTGGGACTCAATCTCAAGACTTTTACTAGAGCTTTGGGGCAGAAGACTCTCCTCCGAGTTGCTAAATGAGGATGTGAGTCTGGGGTTAGCAGCGGCCACGTTGCTTCCTCTGGGGAAAACCTGCCTGCTATGACACCAACCTAAGGACAGCAGAGCCAGGCCTAGAAAGACAGTCACTTGTTCCAACCATGATTCAGATCCATTCCTAGACTTTTTCGGGGTGGGAGCAATTTGATCATTTATTTTTTTGCTTGAGCTACTTGCTACTTAGAGTTCGAATACAGCTACCTTCAGCTGACCACTGGGTCCAGGAGAGTTTGTCCAAGAGAATGCAAAAAAAAGCATTTTGTTGGATTAACTAAAGAACATATAATAACTGAAAAAATAAGGATTTTGCAGTAAGACAGGGTTTGAATCTTGATCCTTCCATTAGCAAGGTGCATGATGTTGGGCAAATTTCTTCAATACTTTGAGGCTCTGCATTTTATCATTTGCACAATACTGTGCTCCACTTAGGAGAAAAACAAATGTCCAGTGAATAAATCTTGGTTGAATATAGGAAGGTCAGAAATATGTGTGCTCCTTTTTTTAAAAAAAACGCTTTTTATTTTTGAAATACTTTCAACCTTACAGGACAGTTATAAAAGCCGGGCAGACTACATACAGAGAACTCCAACATAACCTACCTCCTTATCCCTGCAGATAGCCAGGTCAAGCAAATTTAACATTTTGCTACATTTGCCTTATCATTCTATCTACTCATCAATCTATGAGTCCATCTATCTATCCATTCATCTGTCTACCTGTGTATTTATCAATCCACTTTCTGAACACTTGAGTGTAGGTTGTATACATCATGCTCCTTTAAAACTCATTACAGCTATTTCATAAACAAGAATATTTACTTATGTATTCACCTTAAGACCAGTTATCAAGTTCAAGAAATTTAACATTGTTATAAAGCTTCTAGTCTGTATTCCAGTTTTTTTTTTCATATGACCCAATAATATCCTTTTGTGCCTTCTCTCCTCCCTTGTTAGATGCTGTCCAGGATCAAATATTTGCCATTGTCTCCTTAGTTGCTTTTTGTTTTAAATTATGGGAACATATATGCAATGTAAACTTTCCCATCTCAACCACTCCCAAACATACAATTCAGTGGGATAATTCACATTCACTCACACCTCACTATGTTGTAACCTCATCACCTTCCATTACTAAATCTTTCCCATCTCCCCAAACAGAAACCCTACACCCATTATGCATTAACCCCCCATTCCCCTTGTGCTCCCACCCCTGGCAATCTATGTTCTATTTTCTGCCTCTATGAGCTTACATATTCTCTGATATTTTCTTTGTAGTTACCATGGGGCTTAAAATTAACATCCTAATCTATAAGATCTCTTTTGCTTTGATACCAACATAATTTCAATAATACGCACAAACTATTTTCCGATACTCTTATGTATCCCCATATTTCTATAGTTCTTGTCACAAATTACATGTTTATTACCTGAGTCCCAAACCGCTGATTTCTCATTACATTTGCCTTTTAGATCCTGAAAGATGTATTACAAACCAAAAATACAATAGTAAGGGCATTTATATTTACTCATGTCATTACCCTCACTGAAGTGTTTATTTCTTCATGTGGATCTATTTTCTATTATCTATTGTCCTTTCTCTTCAATCTGCAAAACTCCCTTCAGCATCTCTTGTAGGGCTGGTCTAGCGGTGACAAACTCCCTCAGTTTTTGTTTAGCTGGGAGTGTCTTAATCTCTCCTTTATTTTTAAAACACAGTTTTGCTGGATATAGAATTCCAATTTGGCAATTTTTTGCTTTTAGCTTTTTTTTTAGGAGGTACTGGGGATTAAACCCGGGACCTCATTCATGGGAAGCAGGATCTCAAGCACTGAACTACACCTGCTCCCACTTTTAGCATCTTAAATGTGTCATCCCACTGCCTTTTAGCCTCCATGGTTTCCAATAAGAAACTGGTTCTTAATCTTCTTGAGGGCCCCCTTGTATGTGACACGTTTTATCTCTCTTGTGGTTTTCAAAGTTCTCTCTTTCTCTTTGGTATTTGACAGTTTGGTAATAACATGCCATGACATGGGTCTTTTTAGGTTTCTCCTGTGCAGAGTTCACTGAGCATCTTGGATGCGTAGAGTCATGTCTTTCGTGAAACTTGGGAACTTGCCAGCCACTCTTTCTTTGAGTGTTCTCTCTGCCCCTTTCTCTCTCTCTTCTTCTGGGCCTCCCACAATGAGTATATTGGTATGGTT
>PVKH010039733.1:0-10944 GCA_004027955.1 Chaetophractus vellerosus | reverse complement strand
CGATCTGCCTGCTAGAGGAGGCCCCGGGTTCGGTTCCTATGTGGTAAACTGGCACCCTACCAATTGGGCTACAGCCGGCCCCCTCTTTCATTCTTTCTATCTGCCATTTCTATCTGGTGTTTTCCTAAAAAGGTTATGGTGGGATTTGAAAGAAACATACTTGAATCTGAATTTAACAAGACATTGATTTGCTTGGAAAAAAAAAGGGAAACGAGGAAATACAGAAATGTGAAATTGATCTTAAATCTATTGAAATTGGGTATGGACTTTGTTTGCAAATGCTAAATGCTGTAAATCTCTAATATAATTTTAATTTTTATAGTGAAAATATTACTGTAATTGGAAATGCCATGATATGCCACAATATGCTTCTTCTGCTAGAATTCGATCTACATTAACCACTTTGAAAAACAATTTTAAGTTTTTATAGCTAGAATGCCATAATTTTTTAATATGACCTTCTGGAAATACAGCAAACTGCATCCTGGCATTGAACTGACAGGTTTCTAAGATAAAATAGAAAATGAAGCTGAAACAAATATTTTTTTCCCTAAAACATCAGAAAAATATTAAGCAGAAAAATAGTTTGAATGTGCAATTCCTGGTGCATGAATTTAGAAATATTCCAAAAAGGATTAGCCAGGGACCAATTAAGGGCTCAGGATAAACTCTAAATTCCTCACATCGATAAAATCCAAATAGTGATGTATTCCTAAGGCCAACCACTTTAAGTAAGTGAACATTTTTGATAACTGATAAGAGGTAAAGGAAAAAAATTAGGAAGAGGCAGAAACCAATTACCATTTGCTTAATAGTCTAGAGCTCCCAACTAGATTTATCTTTGCGGCAAGTATATTAGTTTCTCTTTACAGGTTTCCTTGAGGATGAGGGAGATTCTAATTGTCTTTTGAAAATTACTGTTTTTCTTCTTTTAATCGTGGGTACAAAACGATGTTTGGATTTGACTTAGTTGTAGGATTACAAGAGCAACAGCGGTAGGTGCTGGCTACTAGATGCTCAAGGAAAGCATGGGAAGACGCTTTAGCACTCATCTTCCATGCCGGTCAAGTACAGAAATAAATGCCTCTCTAGGAGAAAAGTTACAGAGACAATTGTTATAACTGAAACTGGAATAGTAATGATGCATACTTCTAGAAGTGGCTGTTCCATGATTCTTCCATTTCTTTAATATCTCCAAATTTCTATCATCCATAGTCCTCTCTCTCTCTATCCAAGTTAACTAGAATCTAAATATAATGGATGAACTTAGGGTTTCTTTTATGAACCTTCATTTGAGCAATGAGCACATGTAGAATCATTCTATAATTTTACGGATATTCGATACTTCTATACAATAAAATATGAATTGCGGATGAAAAATATTTAAACGAGTGTTTTCCAGAAAGTAGGATTGATATTACTAAAACATTCGGTTCGGACAATCAAAGACTCAGTTACTAAAACCCTGTTTTTACACTCCTGAAAGAGTAACCAGCCTGTCTAAATGTCCACATTAGTTCCACAGCCCTTCCGATGTTTTGGAATGGATATAAGCTCACGCCAAACTACAAGCAGTACTAAGCTTTGATAGCCCCAGTTGAAGTCATGTTTTTCGAAAATATGCTTAACATTAGACACATAAGTAGATTCTACTATTGAAAGAGAGCATAGGATGGTCTGAGAATGCCATGATTTCCTGAATTATCTATGCCTTATGAAGCAGGATTTTAAAAGTGATTTTGGAATAATCTTAAAAATAGTGACTTCAAACAAAGGTTTTTTTTTTGTGTGTGTGTGAAAGCTTCCATACGCTCAGCTTCTTGGTTTGATTTTTTTTTCTCTTGTATGTACAAAGAGCAGATCGTGTTGCAAAATTTTCATGCAGCATTTCACTAAATTACTAAACTTATTTACATGGCTGTCAGGAATTAACTTCAAATGTTGACTTACACCATGCATGTGAGAAGTATGGAACTTCAAAGCTAACAACATAAAAGAAAATTAGATTCACGTCATTTCAAGAGGCACATAAGGAAAATCACGCTCTCAAGTGAACAGATGTACACCCATTCTATGCCAAGATATTATCCAAACCTTGCTAATACCTTTGTTAGGGTAAACCAGATTTATCTGAACTCATCAGTATTTTGCAAAGATTACAAAATAATATTTACAAAAAACAAATGGATCGGCGTAGATGTATTTTCAATCAGCGCTCACTGTCAAATAAGTAACTACTGCAAATGATCTGTTCCTCTATTTTTCTAGAAATGAGAGAATGTATAATAAAACTCTCTAAACCACCTGTCCCAGATTTTAATAATATTGCTTTAAGAAAGTCATTACCAATCCAATTAATAAAAGCTGACAGTGAAATTTTAACAGGAAGTATCTAAAGGTAAAATTATTATCAAGAAAAAGAACAAACTCAAAACCCACTAATGTATTCAAAAGACTATTAAACACAACTTTACAATTTAATTATTGGAAGATTATAGAACTGCTCCGGTGCTTCTGTTACTGAGTAAGTAAGCTGTACGTGTGAGGAGTAATAAATGAAATTGTTAATTTTACTGTTTCTCTAGGGAGTAGCAGGAGAAGGGGTGGGAGTTATGCTATTTAGACTTCCAAGTGGATCTCGGTTTATATGCAATAATAAATCCTAAATGTGTTGCTAATTAACTCTACTTCAAGCCACTACCCCTTTTTAAGGCTTACAAGACTTTTTTTTTTTTTCCCAGCTTAGGAGACCTTTTTGACTCCTGGGCTAACTCACCATTCATATTCTTAAAGATGTTCAGGATAGGGAGGATTTGACGGTAATAGGGCACCAAGGCTTCACCCACCATCTCTGCTGACACAACCAGATGCTGGAGGACTTTGAGCGTGACACAGATGACCTGTCGATTCCGGAGATTCAAGGCGTCTATGCGGTAGCAAAAGGAAGCAGAAAATAAAAGGCATTAATTTCGACAAAATTAAGGAGAAGTCATCTTAGCGGATTCACTTAATTAAACTGTTCTCTATTGGGGATCGCCAATGGGTCTTTATTATTACAGCTCTGAATAATGCATTGCAGCCCTAATGTTTAAACAGAATCTTGTTTGCGTGTTATTTGTTCTCCCAACTTTTACTAATTCCTTAAGGTCCCTAAGACTGCAGCTCATTTTTCCCTTCACAGAAGTGGCTGGTGGCCCGACAGAGGTATATAATATGAAAGAGAAAATAGCAGTACCACTGGAGTTAAAGGAACTTGTGATGGTGGACAACACATACATTTTTATGCCATAATGTTTTTCACTCAACAATCCATGCTATTCTTAAAACCAATGCAACAAAACAAATATTTATTTGGGAAGCGGGCCTGGGCACGGTGTATATATATGGGAGCAATAGGCTTGTTGCAAACATTGAACATATTCTTGGTAGAAGTACATTTAAAGTGACAATATTTAGACTCTCAAGAAAGCAGGGAAAAACAACAAAATTTTTAAAGTTTAGAACTTTAGAAGTAATGAACAGTAATAAAATATGAGACCAAAGGAACACCCAACAGTGTTAAGGAACAATTCTGAAAGCATAGTAACAAACTGTACTGCTGATATGGGGGGAAAAAAAAACCAGAAAATTGCCTGCCATACCCAACTGTGCCAAGGTTTGAAAGTCACTGTTTGCTCCAATGGGGAGTGCAGACAGTCAACAACCAGGACCCTGATGGCCAGCTGTGTGACCTTGGCCAAGTCACAGAAACTCTCTTGGCCCCAGTTCCCTCAATCCTGGGACCCTGTTACTTTCTAAGATGACTCCAAATTCCATGATTTAAATAAAAGAGCTATATAAAGCATCTATTGTAGAAGATAGAAAGGGAAGATTAATAAAATACGGTGCCCCAGACCATTCCAAGTCCAAGTCAAAGATTCTTATTTGTAAGATGTTCTACCTTTTAATGAAAATGATTGACTATGTCCATAAATTATGTGCCACTTATGGAAGGACAGAAGGAACCAGGCTACTATCAGAAAGATTGATTGATACCCCAGTCAACAGTCCTGACTTCTTTCTTGAACTCCAGCTCACATTTCTAACAGCCTGGATCTTGCTAGCACCTCAATTCAAGTTTGTTCCAAAGATGACTTGTCCCTCATAAACTTAATTTTTCCCCCTATGTTCCTCACATTTAGTAATGATACAATCAGGTTCCCAGTTACACAGGGTCAAAATCTGTTTCCCATCCCTCACAGTCCTCGTGTTGCAAAGTCATCTGGTTCTGCCTCTTTAGGACCTCTTGAGTTTTGCATCCTTCTCTCCATCCTCACCACCACGCCTGGTTCTAGATCTCCATCCTCATTGCCAGTCATCTGCTTCTGGCCCGTGCTACCTTTCCACTGGAATGTTCTCCTAACACCTCCCTTCTTTCTGCCTTAACCCCCCCAATCCATCTTTTCACACTGCTGCCGAATTAACCTTAGGACAGGTTGCCCGATGTTCTTGCCACCTGCTATAAGAGCTCCAAGTTGCCCCATTTCCTACCGAATAAAGTATACACTGGCTGAGCCCAGTTAATGTTTGAGTGAAACGGAATTATATGTTAAAAATCCAAGAAGATAAGGTATCATTTAGTGGTTTCACAACCATTTCCTCTGGAATCACTAGGAAATTCTTTAGCAGCAAAATAGGGATTGGGGCATGAAAACACTTCAGAGCAGCCCCACAACCTCTGGCCCAATCCAGACTGCATTCTCCCTTGGATGGGAAGTAAACACAAGTGTCATGAATAGAGATGGCTGAGTCTTAACCTAGAGAACCAACCTAAATAGAATTTGATAGCACGTTGGATCACTATTACAGCATATAGACAATTGCAGCCATAACATACCTTCTGAAAAAACAACTAAAAATAGAATGCTATAATTTGGCCTAAAATTGTAGTGTTGAAACATTCATGAGCAAGGTCCCTGAGTGCCACGGGAAGGTGGAGAGGGAGAGAAGGCACGTAGATGGCTATGCAGTGAGTAGGGGGTCCTTTACCTGGTCTTATCCAATCTAGTAGTTGTTTTTGTCTTTTCAGGAAGCCAGGGGTTCACAAAACCCTTCCTACTGACTCAACTCTGTTTAACAAAGAGAACCTGAGCCTGCGGAAATGTTGTTTTGAGGATTATCGGCCGTGGGCATTCTTTCAAAAAGTCTATCAAAGAAGACCAGCATGTTTAGGTTTCAGAAGTCCACATAACTGAGCAGCACTTCTTGATGCTAATAGTTTACATGTATCGTGCACAGAAATTAAACTGCGTTATCAACATATATTAGTTTACTTAATCCCCATCCATCAACTATTTCTTGAGAGCATATTATGTGTCAGTCACTGTTTGAAGAACTGGAGATACAGATGTGAACAAGAAAAATAGGTACCTACCTCCATGGGACATATAGTATAGAAGAAGATACTGAACCAATGTTACAAGGGCGTTGAGAATTCCTAAGAAGGATAGGATATGTAAGCAGCAAACCAAAGGGGGCACCTAACCTAGCCTAGAGATTGAGAAAGGTTCCTGGATGCGAGGACAGTCTCAAAGGATGTATGGATGATTTTTGGGCAGAGAGTCCTCCAGGAGAGGAACGGCCTGTTGGGGACTAGCTCCTCCAGGAAAAGGGGTTCTCTATCGATGAGAGTCTGCTCCAGATTGTGCGGATGAAGTTCTGCCTGGGGACTTGGGGTCAAATTAAAGAACTATTGTTCTATCTATTTTTATCATTGTGCGTATGCCTTTTTTGGGATAGTTTGGAAGTGGTGGGGAGAAGTACGTGGGTGTGTGAATGCCTATGAAAGGAGGGGGAGGCTGTTATACTTTTTTCCCAAGCTAGAGGATCTCAAGGTTCCATCTTACCTTTTCACCGAACAGAATCAGATGTTTAAGGTCCTGTATTTCTGCCTCTTCTCTTTACTATCCCTCCCTCCCCACTCCTTAGAGAGGACTCACAGCCACATCTAGCTAAATGTTTGATAAACAGCTTAGTACAGAAGAATTAGTTTTGTCTTGTATGTTAAAATAACTGTATAATTGAGTTCACATAGTTTTTATTCCATTGCACATGTTTTGTCTTTTTTCAAGAATGACTTCCTCTTGACACTATAAAGTCACAAGTAGGAGAACCTATGGGAAGTATTAGAAGAGATGGCTCTCTGACTGTGGGCAGAGCCCAGATAATGAATGCAGAAAAGATTTTTGTAGTCGTAGTGGCCACCAAATATCCTTCTTTTTAAGGCGTGAATGCCAGTGGTTGCAATAAAAGAGCCTAGAGTATGCTCATCCACCAGGAATGCTGGAGAATAATTTGCCATATGGACTATGTCGATTAAGCAGTAAACTTTTATTTTTATGAATAATATCAGCATTAAACATTTGTTGATTAGGGTTATGTCTATACGTACATGGATATGGATAAATTAATGATCTCTCTCACCATGGATGGTGAGAACAGCTGTAAGGAAATGATCATTTCATCTCATTTTAACTGTGAACTGTAACATGCAAACATGGTTGTGGTTATTGTTTTTGGATTGACCATGACCTACCAGGAAAATGCCTGAACTCTTACTTTTAATGGCATCTAAAATGGAACTAGGAGTCCTTCTAAATGAGCAGATAATGGGGCTCAAACCTCTGCAGTGGCTGTGAAATAAAATAAGGATGTGCACTATAAAAGTCCCTTAACTTCATCCAAGAAGGCTTTTTTTTATACTGCCCCGTTTCCATTTCAGTTCCTCTATTTTTCTTCCTCATTCTCAGGGAATTAAGATATACCTTTAAGTTGGAAGCTCTTTTTGTTCTTACCTCCCCAATGGAATTTAAGAGAATAGAAGGTTTTTGATTTTTGAAACAAAGTTCTTTTTCTTTGAAAAAAAAATGTTAGATTTAAAGAGAATATGATTCTATAGCTTGAAAGAGAAGAAGTGTGTTTATTCTTGTGTTGATGGGCCTGAAAGCTTTTGTCAAGACATAAGTGAGGGCTTTGAACTCAAGATTTAAGGTTTTGAAAAGGGTCTAACATGAGGAGTCTGCTGACATTATAGATCAACCAGTGGAACCTTTCTATTCAGAAAATTGGATTTCTATTGTACTGCTTACTGCCTTCAAGTATAATCAGCAAGATAGAGCTTCCAGATATATAGAAATTGCTGAAGAATAAGGAAAATATAATTTAAAGTCAAAGTGGTAAAACTTATTCAACTTAGATGGTTATAAGTTACATGTATGGTTTTCTCAGGCACAAAATCTATTATTGCTGTGATTTTTGCAAAGTGAGAACATTTTCTACTATTAGATAAGATTCACTACTGAGGAACAAAAAAAAATCTGAAACATTTCTTTTTCTTCTTTTAAAACCAGAAATGCCAAACAAAATGCAAAAGCAAACAATAAATTCTAAAAATTATATGCTACATATACTGTAAATATTAATATTCTTAATGGCAAATAGCTATCACACACCAATAATGATTGACTTCTACAATTTAAAAGTGGGCAAAGGATATCAACAGACAATTCATTAATTAATAAATTAAAATGAACAATTAATATTCTAAAATATTCAACATCATTGGTAATCAAATAAACAAAATAAAACACTACATTATGTTTTTGAATATGACGTGAAAAAAGTTTTGAAAAGTTAATACGAGGTATGGAAATAGGCTTGGGAAAAGAGGCACTCTGCTAGATACCATATTATCAACCATTACAACATTTCTATAGGGCGATTTAGCAATGTGCCTACAAGCTATGAAAATGTATATACCCCTTGACCCAGAAATTTCACTTCTGGGCATTTAATTTAAGGAAGTAATTGCAATTGTGCACAAAGAAAGAATACTAAAAAAACAGTATTGTTTATAATTAGAAACAATCTAAATGTTCCAGAACATTGCATTGTTTAAGTAAAATATAGCTTATCCATATAATGAAAAAGCATAAAATCATTAAAGTTGTCTAACAGAAAAAAATATTTAAGGAAATAGGAAAATGTTTATGCAATACAGGTAAGAAAAGAAGTAAGTTATAAAGCATATTTGCACTATGCTCTCATTTATAGAACAAAATATAAACAGAGAAAATACGGGGAATTTATATACTCAGATTTTAAAAGTAGAGGCTTTCTATCTTTTCCATAGGCAAATGGTGACAAAAGATTTTGTTCCTTAAAAAAAGAACATACTATTTCTACACAGCATTTTTTTTTTTTTTTTGAGGTACCAGGGATTGAACCCAGGACCTCGTACATGGGAGGTAGGCACTCAACCACTGAGCTACATCCAGTCCTTCTACACAGCAATTTTAACTTAAAAAGGACATATGCACAGTATGTTGGTAAGTTACTAATTATTATTCTACATGACTGTAACTGAATAAGTTTTAATATATCAGAGTTCAAGTCTTCTCATTATTCTTTCTCGATAATTTTTTAATCATTTATTTTTTGAGATATATTTTAAAATAATTTGATCAAGCTTGAAAGTACACTTGTCAGAGGATTGTGGGAAGATGGTGGAGTAGGAAGCTCCAGGAATCAGTCCTTTTACCAGAAAAACTGTTAAACAGACAGAACAAGTCTGATTCAACTATTTCCAAACCCCAGAGTCCAGAACAACATGGTACAACATCCAGAGAAGAGTGGGAGGGAGAGGCTGGCAAATTATGGTAAAAACCAATAAATTGCTCTCTTTGTGATGGTTACTGACACCCATCCCCCAATCTCACAGCAGGCCACAGTGGGTGCCAGAAAGGGTCATAAACATCTATTTCCCCAAGATCTGGAGTGAGCATGGGCTGATCCCCGATCATGGCTTCTGATTAGTGACTTCAGGTCATTCAAGGCCCAGCCCTGATGGCAGCCATTGTTCCAACCTGCCCCAGACAAGGGTGGTTGAGGAGACTTAAAGGGCTATGCTTCCTTAGAGTGATGGGGGGCAGTTGAAAGCCTGCATTACTTGGGCAGGTCAAGAAAGCACAGCTCTAGGGAGCTGTGAAGAGGCTCCTGGTGCCCTTCCTGGCCCCTCCCTCCCTCATACCCTCTCCAGGGGAGACTGGAACCAGCCAGCCCTCCCTTTTGTGAGTAGCTGGCCTTTGATCTGGCTGGGAAAGACTGACTTGGGAAACTCCTTTCCATCCTGTCCACCACTCCCTCAGGCAAAAGCAGCTTGAGACAATGAAGGCCATGTAAGAAAAAAGTGAGGCAGCAGTGGAGCACCTGGGAGTGAGAGAAAGTGGGTATCATGGGAAACAGAGGGGGCACTCACACTCCTGTAAGCAGGGGAACTACTAAGCCACTAGCAAGCACAAGCCATTATAAGACACAGGCCCAGAAAAGACATAGAAGACCTTGTACTTTGCAATTACCATGGGTGGTAATGTTAGCCTTCCTGACAGGGGGGCTAACATTCAAGAAAAAAAATATCTGTAATATCACCAGCTGATTACAAACTAAAAAAAAACAGACATCTCAGGGAACAATTCCCTTAGTTAACATTTTAAAATATTAAAATGTACAGTATAAAACAAAAGAGCCCAAGACAAACAAAGAGACAGGAAATTATGGCCCATCCAAAAGAAGAGGAGGAAAATCCAGAAAACACCAATGAAGAAGACCAGAATGTGGACATACCAAACAAATCTGTTTAAAAAAATGATCTACAAAATGCTCAAGGAGAGCAAGGAAAAGATAGAGAAAGAGCTGAAGGATATCAGGGAAAAAAATGAATGAACAATATATCTCAATAAAGAGATAGAAAATTTAAAAAGGAACCAAATAGAAGTACTGGAGTTGAAGACCACAATAACTGAAACGGAAAATTCCCAGGAGGGTTTCAACAGCAGATTGAAGCTGGCAGAAGACAGAATTAGCAAAACTGAAAACAAGATAATTGAAATGAGTTAGGCCAAGGAGCAGAAAGAAAGAAAGAATTATTAAAAGCAAAAATAGCCTGAGACCTCTGGGACACCATCAAGCATATCAATATATGCATTATGGGAATCCCAAAAGGAGAAGAAAGAGGGAAAGGGGCAGAAAGTTTATGCACAGAGGGAAAGGGGCAGAAAGTTTATTCAAAGAAATGATGACTCAAAGAAATAATGACAGAGAACTTTCATTTACCAAAAGACATGAATATGTACATCCAAGAAGCCCAGAGAACACCAAGCAGGATAAACATGAAGAAAAATACACCCCATTATATATTGATCACACTATTGAATGCAAATGACAAGGAGAGAGTTCTGAAAGCTGCAAGAGAAAGCAATGTGTTATGTACAAGGGACACCAATTAGATTGAGTTTCAATTTCTTATCAGAAACCATGGAGGCAAGAAGGCAGTGGGTAGAAATACTTAAAGTGCTGAAAGAAAACAATTAGAGTTACATATCAAAAACTACAAGACAGTAGTACTGGCATTTATAATTACCTGAATGGTTACTTCTGCCAGGGGACTTTATTTACATATGCCACTTTGAGCCACTGTCTAGTGTCCTGTCCTTTTAGTCTAAAGAACTCCCTTTAGCATTGCTTGTAGTGCAGGTCTAATATTGATGAACTCCCTCAGCTTTTGCTTATCTGAGAATGTATTAATCTCTCACCCATTTTTCAAAAAAAGTCTTGCCAGATATAAAATTGTTCTTCAGACCAAAAGGACAGGACACTAGGCAGTGGTTCAAAGTGGCATATATAAATAAAGTCCTCCGGGAAAGGTTTGTCGTATGTAATGCCACTTCTTCCTACAGGTGCTAAAATGCAAATGCATAAAAGTAATGATAAATCTATAGCAATGGACATATTATGTACAAAGGTATAATTTGTAACAAGTGCAAAACATGGTGGGGGGACAGAAGGGTATAGGAATAGTGTGTGTGTATATTCTATTGAGGCCAAGTTGGTATCAAATGAAATATGATT
>PVKH010039732.1:0-11157 GCA_004027955.1 Chaetophractus vellerosus | reverse complement strand
CCTGGAACAAGATACTTGGCCTCCTTGGGCACGTCTTCATCTGTAAAATGGGAAGGATCTTACCTTCTTCACCTGGTTATTGTGAGAGCCGAGTTCAGCACATACACGGCTGTCCGGCACAAGTAGACAGCACACAAACAGCTCATATTATCACTCTTAAGATTTGCTATAACCTCTCAGGTGTGTGTTTTTCTTATTCTAAGTTATCCCTCTATCAGAAAGGGCCAAACTTACTAAAAAAGAAATAGGGAGGGTTTAGGTGACATGGCAGAGAAGACGAACTACTCACAGAATATCCATGTGTTCCTTACATTTCCCAGCCTCCTGATAGTTCCTTAAGCAGCTCTGAAAATCCTAATGCACTAATTGAGCTGGTTTCCTATTCATCTAATTTTGAAAGTTTACTCTTTGTACTTAGTTCCCTGAAGGATATTAACTAAACCATCTCAGTTCTGCTTCCAGGAATAAGATGGCATCTCAAAGCAAAACCAGACAGAATAGCGTCAAGAGCCCCTTATGACCCAGTAAATCTGTAACTTTTCTCAGAGACAAAAAGCTTGATATCCTTAAGCGGCTGGCCGAGAAAGAATCATGAAGACCTTGCTAAACTGTGGTTAATTAGCCACTGAAACCAAGGACAAATGTGACGTGCTTGAAACAATCAATGCAGGACTGAGAAACTGCATGTACTCTCCTCACAAGACCTCTGGCATCACTTGTTTTTCTTCTCCCCACCCGTCTCCTTTGCCTATAAAAACCCTAGCTCCTATTCTCACTTTGAACTGGTTTGGGGAAGATTCCCCCAGTTCCTTGCTTGTGCACTCACAATAAATCACCTTCTCACTGGGACACGTGTTTCTCCTTTGTGGCGCCGGATTGGGGCGGGGGTCCCTTCTATTGGAAATAGCTGTGCAGTTGGGTTGGGGCCATGAGACTGAGTTCTGGCTAATAGGAATGTGAGCAAGAACGAGGCATTGCTTCCAGCCCAGGATTCTTAAGGATCAGAGTGCCTCCCTCTCTTCCTCTGCCGTGGCAAACTTGGAAGCTAGCATTAGGAATGACACTGCAGGGGCTGAGATTGCACCCTACTTGCAGACTGGCAAGTGAGCCTGCCACGGCTGCATGTGTGTGTATAATATATGGGTCAGGGATATGGAAAACTCATTGCTCATAACAAAATGAGCATGGAGAGCCCAGTTCCACACACCCCAACTGCCACAGGGAGACTCGATCAGAGCCAGATGGCCATCTTCACGAGCAGTGCATGGCGCCCCAGGTGAGGAATTCCCCACTTAGGTACTTGGAGTTTTTATCAGGCTGCCGATGACCTGTCCCTCCTTCCCTCCAGAGAGAGATTACTCATTACCCTGGAAAGTAAGCAAACGTCTTGGGGAGAGAGGAGACGGTGTCTCTTGGTTTATTCCCCCTAGAAGCAGCAAATATCCTACAGGAAAAGGAAAGGACTTTACTCTCCTGGAATGTCTCCAGGGAGGGAGAGGTTCTCTATCTTCTGTTTGCCATTTAACCATCCCTGGACAAAGCTTGTCAATTCCCTTGGCTAAGAAGGTCCAGACCAAACAGGAACACAAGAAACTCAGGGAGAATTGTCTCCCAACATACATGTGTTGAGAAGATGGTACCATACGATGGAGGGAGCCTGGGTCCCTGAGTCACCAGATGGAGGAGAGCCCCTGCCAACCTGCATCAGACTTTGTGTGAGCAAGAAATAAACTTTCATGATGCTAAACCATTTGTCTATGGTGGCAGCTAGCATGAATTATCCTAATAGATATAACTTTATCATACATCAAATAAGTGATACCTCATAAGAAAAAAAGAGAGTTTGACAACATGTAACAATGATGGGGGTTAGATTTGGCAGAGGGTGGAAGACTATGAGGAAGTTATCACCTTACTTGTGATAGAGCAAAAGGGAACAGTATTTGAGAGACAAGCCTTGGTGGCCCAGGATCACATCCCCCAGTCTCAGCACACCCGAAGGTTATCAGTCCTCATCGTTCATGAATTCACACTCGAGCCAAAGCTGTGAATGACTTTCACACCAGTTTAGGCATTTTCAGATCATCTTAAGCTCAATTACAGCTAAACCAATAATATACCCTAAACATCATTATTGGAAAATCACCAGGCAGGCCCACTAATTGTATTTGCAGCTTCTTCATCATATTAGAGCAGCCATAAGTACAGCATGCTCTTCCCAAGGGATAACCATTGACAAGGCCAATTTCCTTAGGATAAGACTTTCATAGCACATCAGTTTGGAACTAATGTGTCTTGGGAAATAAACTGTCAGATCAATAACATTTGCAGCCAGAAAATATTTAGAGCAGATAGCAGAGTGGAGCCTTTGCAATAGAGATTGCCAGGATCCTTATTTGACAATGGATGCTATAGTGACTCAGAACCTTTGGGACTTTCCAAGGGGTCAATCTGTAGATACCATTCACATTCACTGGCAAGACACAAAGAAACTTTGTTATATTACTTTGCCACTCTTTCCTGGGAAGTTCACTAACTAATCTCTATCTGGAAAAGGCAAATAACATTTTTAAAGCAACTTCTGTGTTCTAGAATTGATGATTTGAGCAGTGTATGTAGAAATAAGCAGACTTTCTGGCAGTCTATAAAGGGGTTCAAATTCTGGCACCAGAACTTCCTAAGACAAATTATTTTACTTCTCTGAGTGTCAATTTCCAAATCTGTACAAAGAAAATAATATCTACTTTACAGGGTTGTTCTGATTATTGAAGATAAGGTATGTAAAGTATCCATCTTAATACATGGTCCATAGTAGGTGCTCAAGCTCAAAAATAATAACTACTTTTATAAGTACCTCTTTTTCACTGAAGTTATCACATGTCCATTAAGTAAATCAGTGGTCCCCCTCAAATGGGCCATCTGAGGGAGAGAAGTTTGCATGCCAAACTGGATTGGCTCACATAATCCTTCTACCCCAAAACCAAAGGCATGTCATTGAGTTTTTGAGGTAAGAGAAAGAAGTATTCAACTTTTCTTCTTTATTCTCTCCCCTTTTTTTCAGGAAAAGCCTTTGATCTGACATAATAGTCTATGAGTATCAGATGAAGATTAAAAATTCAATCAAAAAATGAGGAAGGTATAAAAAGCATGAAATAGTGAGAAGTATTAACAATTCATACTCTCAGGGCCACTTTTGATCTAGGTACACCAAGATTTGAATTCCAAATTTGGCACTTACCAACCGTGTGGCCTTGGGAAAATAACATAACTTCTCTGGGCCATGGTTTACTCTATGTAAAATGGCAATACCATGTACCTCAAAGAACGACGGTGAAAATTAAATAAGATGATAAATAGGAACAGCTTAATGAAGGTTATTTATCATCCTCTCCCTTTCAGCTCCCATTATTATAAGGCTCAAATGAATCCAGTAAATGTGTACTGGAAAGTGTGGCAGGCACCACTGATACAGTGGTAAATAAAACTTACTAGGTCCCTGTCTTCTCACAGCCCAGCCCACATTCTGGAGAGGAATAGATCAGTTGCTCAGTCAATTCCACAAATGAATGGGAAACTACACTTATGAGAAGCGCTAGGAAGAAATAATGTAAGGTGTTAAGGAGAGCTTACTAAGAGGGCCTGTCCTAGGTGTTGAGAAAAGCCTCCCTGAAGAAGGTCCCTCTGGCCAAGTTTGGGTTGTGAGTATAGTTCCTGGTGATCAGTGGGTAGAAAGTGGCATCTGGAGAGTGTGAAAGGGGCCAGATCATGCTGGCCTTTCAGAGTAAACAATAGCACAATCACCAGAGTCACCAAATACCCTGAACACACAGCCTGTGGGGTACTACCAGCAGCCTTGGGAGGTGATATACATAAAACAGAAAGTGCAAGGGACCAGCTGTATAAAAAAAATACAAAGGGTGTAAGAGAAAGCATTCAGAAGAAAAAGTAAATTCTGCAACTTTCCAAGTGCAGCTGTGATGGAGTAGTTTGAAGCAGACCAAAGCAGACCAAAGTTCTCACCAATAAGTTTAAAAGCTGGATAAAACACAAACACATGAAGAATCTGTTTGAAAGCATCAGGGAGTACTGAAGAAGCCAGGACCTGGAGAATAAAAAATCCCAGAGAGAAGGGAAGTTCACGGAGGTGAACCTGACGTTCTACACACCACTTTTTCCTTGATGATTCTTAAGCACCATGGGCTGAAAGAATGAGAAGCAGAGCAGAGGGAACCTGCCAAGAGGCAGAGAAGCCAGAAGAAATATAGGCAGTCTCATGAGGGTGAGGAGACAAAGTTTAACACCTTAGGATGTCAAAACAGCCAGGAGTTGGGGGCAGGTAGGGTCCAAATTCACACCCCATAAAAAGGAGATAATGAGAAGTGAGACAAAATCACTTAAATTTTCTTCTTGAGACATTGGTCATTATTTATGCTCAAGCAATGCACAATACAGGCAAAAAGCAGATAAAAAGCTGAGTAGAGATTTTTGGCATTCTCTTGATACTGAGGGACAATGTCCACTATTCCAACAAAATTTACTAGACATATTAAAAACCCAGACCAAGAAAAAAAAAATAATCAAAAGAAACAAACTCAAAGAGGATCCAGGCATTGGAGATATCTAAAATAACTGTGGTTAATATGTTTAATAAAATAGGTGACAAGATGGAGAATTTCACCAGGGAACTGAAAGCTACACACACACAAAAACAGTAATCCTAAACTCAAAAAAATATAATTTAACAGCAGATTGGACACAGCTTAAAAAAAAAACAGATTAGTGAAACAGGAGAGTCTGTAGAAAATATCTAGAACGAAGCTAGAGAATAAATGATATGGAAAACCAGAAAAGAAAATGAGAAGAATGAGACATAGTTAAATAGTTTAAAGTTCTAATATATGTATAATTGGAGCTCCAGAAGTAAAGAAGAGAAAATGGAGATGAAACAATATTTAGAGAAATCATGGCCAAGAAATTTCCAAAACTGAGTAGAAATATCAAGTAATAGATTCAAGAAGTTCTGAGACCCACAAGTAGGGTGAATTAAAAAGATTTTTTTAAAACCCACACAGCTAGATATATCATGATATAAATAGCTAAAAACAAATGAAATAGAAAAAATTTAAAAGCACACAGAGAAAAGAAAAGACATTAACTCCAAAGAAGCAACTATAAGAGAGCTGACTTCTCAATAGAGATGATAGAAGCAAGAAGATAATGAAAATAAATAACTTCCAGATTAGAATGCTTTAATTACTGAAAATATCCTTCAAAGATGAAGTTGAAATAAAGATATTCTAAAACAAATAAAAACAGAGAGAATTTGTCACCAGTAGATTCAACTAAAATAAACACTAAAGGGGACTATTCAGTTAAAAAAGAAAATGAAACCAGACAGAAATGCAGGGGAGATTGAAGAACAACATAAATGTAGACATGTGAGTCCAGTTAAATAAATATTAAAAACAATAGCAATAATTTCTTTTGTGGTTTTAAATATTTGTAGATTTAAATGAATAAAATTTAAAACATAAAAGGCAGGATGAGGATAAATTCATTTATAGTATAAGACGACCCTGGCATTGTCTGGGAAGTAGTAAAAGTAGGACTTATATTAGATTCAAGCAAAGGAGGTATGTTTTAGTTATCATGATAATTACTCAAAAAAAAAACCAGTAAAACTAACAAGTTAATAGAAGAAAAAATGGATTAAAAAAATTGATTGGTCCTAATTAAGGCAAGAAAGGAGGGGGGGAAACAAAACAACAAAAAAGTGGGAAAAATCAAACCAAAAATATCACTAATTACATTAGACATAAATGGAATAACACCCAAATTAAAAGATCTAGACTGTCAGTCTATTCTAGACTAAAACAGTTATATGCTGCATATAAGAGACACACTCTAAATATGAGGACTCAAAAACATGAAAGTAAAAGGATGGAAAAAGCACCAGGCAAAAGAAAGCTGGTACAGCTATACTAATATCAGGCCAAGTAAACTTTAAGGCAAGATGCATCACTAGATATAAAAAGGTAAATTTCAATAAAAGGGTTAATCTGCAAAGCTGATATAACCATTTTAAATCCATATGCACATACTAGCACACTTTAAAAATAGACAAATTTTAAAAATTGACAGAACTAAAAGAAGTAGACAAATTCATAATAATAATGGACTATTTTTAACAACCTCTAATAGTAACCAATAAAATAAGCAAACAAAAAAGGGTGGGGGGGGTATAGAAGGTAAGAACAACATAATTAATTAACTTGACCTATGTGACATTTATAGAACACTGTGCCCAACAGCAGAATACACATTCTTTGAAAAACGCACATTCTTGAGGACTTCTGGGAAGATGGAGGATTAGAGAAGCAGAGGGCTCACTTCTCTCCCAGAAAAGTTGCTAGAGGATAGGCAGAAACTGTTTGGAAAACGATTCTAGTGCTTTTGACACCTGGGGAAGGCTAGACACCACCCAGAAGAGAGAGGGAAAGGAGTCTCGGCTGGCTGGAAAAATCCCATGAGTAAGGCGGCAGCAGCAGCTGCTGGTACCATGCCTCCAACTTCAGAGCAAACACCACTGGGTCCTCTGGCCCCTGGCTGGTGGCTAAGGACTGACGGGGTTGCAGGGGTCCTTACCCCAAGAAAGGGGAAAGGGAGGGACACAGCCTACAGCAAATTCAGATTTTAGCCAGCAGACGTGGTCGGCTGCATCAGAGAGGGTTTGCACACTTTCAGGTCCAGTGGAGTCACAACATTGTTTGCCCTGAGAGCTGGCAGGGAGCTACAGATAATTTGCCTTCTTAAACATCTTCCCTACTTCCTTGGGCTGGTTGCTGAGGATTCAGAGTGAGGGAAGTTTCAGCCGGCCAAGGGAGGAGAGCAGCTTCTGAGAACGTTTCTTTGCCAGGCTTGTTCCACCCTGAGGACATTGCCTCTGTGCCCATCCTCCCGGATGCGATGACAGTGAAGCCATTTCCCGCTAGCACCTGGGGCCTGAACTGGTGAAGAGTGCCATCTGCTAGAAGACCAAGAACGTGCATTCAAAGAAGGGAAAAATGGTAAGAAATAAGTAAGAGTCAATCCAGTGCCTTTACTGCTCACCCCTCCAAAGCCCTTGGAAACTGGCCTGCACCCCATTACTGGGTCCTTAGCCCTGGTTTGTCCAGTTAAACAGGGGTAATCCTAAATATCTCAAATAGGTTGAACCAAGAGTCAAAGAACAGTGGTAGCATGCAGCTACTTAACAGTAAACCCCTAGGCAAGAGAGAGAAACTGAACATGAGAGTAAACACCCCATCATAATCAGATGCCTGGATATCAGCAAAAAACTTAGAAGCCATACTAAGAAAAAGGAAGTTATGACTCAGGCAAAGGATCAAATCAAAGATCCAGATGAGACACAGGACTTGAAACAATTAATCAATGCTGTTCATACAAATCTCTTAAATCAAAGCATGGAGGACAACATGGCTAAAGAAATAAAAAGACAGGAAAGCACATATGGCTCAAGCAATGGAGTGCCTGCTTCCCACATGAGAGGTCTCTGGTTCATTTCCCAGTACCTCCTAAAAACAAAATGGAAAACAAACAAACAAACAAACAAACAAACAAACAACAAGCAAATAAATGAAAAAATCCAAGTCAGGGGAGCTGATGTGGCTCAGTGACTGAGCGCCAGCTTCCCACATACACAGTCCTGGGTTCAATCCTTGGCCCTGGTACCTCTAAATAAATAAATAAATAAAAGACATTAAGAAGACACTGGGGAAACAGATGTAGCTCAAGCAGTTGAGCACCCACCTCCCACATGGGAGGTCCTGGTCCTGGGTTCGATTCCCAATGTCTCTAAAGAAAACAAACAATGAGCAAAAACAAACAAAAATGAGCAGACAACAAGCAAAAACAAACAAGCAAACAACAAGCAAAACCCACAAGCAAACAGATGAGGGAGCCATCTCAGGGGAGCCAATTTAAAAAAAAAAAGAAGCTACACGGGTGAACAAAAAGAAAAATTTGAAACCTTGACTAGAAAAATAAAAGAGCTTGTGGGAATGAAAGACACAATAAGTGAGATTTAAAATACAACAGAGGCATACAACAGCAGATCTGAAATCATGGAAAAAAGAATCAGCAACATAGAGGACAGAACAGCTGAAATTGAAAAAAGAAAAGAGAGAGAAAAGAATGGGGGAAAAAATGAGCAGAGGGCTCAGGGAGTTGAATGATAGCACAAAGTGCACCAACATACATGTTATGGGAGATCCAGAAGGAGAAGAGAAGGGAAAAGGGGCAAAAAGAGTATTTGAGGAAATAATGGCCAACAATTTCCAAACTCTTGTGAAAGACATGAATATACGTGTCCAGGAAACACAGAGTACTCCAGTTAAAATAAATCCAAATAGACCTACCCCAAGACACATAATATTCAGAATGCCACATACTAAAGACAAAGAGAAAATTATAAAAGCAGCAAGGGAGAAGCAAAACATCACATACAAGGGATGCCCAGTAAGCCTTAATGCAGATTTCTCTTCAGAAACCATGCAGGTGAGAAGGCAGTGGTACTCCCCAATCAAAAGACATAGCCTGGGAGCAGATGTGGCTCAAGCAGTTCAGTGCCCACTTCCCACATGGGAGGTCCTGGGTTCGGTTCCCAGTGCCTTCTGAAAAAGAAAAAAAAAAAAAAGCAACAAGCAAAAAAACTAACTCAGGGAAGCTGACGTAGCTCAGTGGTTGAGCGTCATCTTCCCACATACGAGGTCCCAGGTTCAATCCCCAGCCCCTGGTACCTCAAAAAAAGAAAAGAAAAAAAAGACATATGCTGACAGAATGGATAAGAAAACATGAGCTATCCATATGCTGTCTGCAAGTGACTTACCTTATACCCAAGGATGCAAATAGACTGAAAGTGAAAGGTTAGAAAAAGATATTTCACACAAACAGTAACCAAAAGAGAGCAGGGGAAGCTATACTGGTGCCAGACAAAACAGACTTTAAATGCAAAAAGTGACAGATACAGAAGGCCATTATATATTAATAAAAGGGACAATCTACCAGGAAAGAGTAACAGTTGTAAATATCTATGTACCTGACCAGGGTGCCCCAAAATACATGAGGTAAAGTCCGGCAAAACTAAGAAGAGAAAATAGACATCTCTACAATAATAGTTGGAGACTTCAACACCCCACTCACGTCAATAGATAGAACAACAAGACAGAAGATCAACAAGGACACAGAGTACTTGAACAAGATGATAAATGAGCTAAACCTGACAGGCATATACAAAACACTGCACATACAAAACACTGTACCCCAAATCAGCAGGTTATACATTCTTCTCAAGTGCTCATGGATCTTTCTCCAGGATAGACCAGATGTTGGGTTACAAAACAGCTCTCAGTAAATTTAAGAAGACTGATATAAAGCACCTTCTCTAATCATAATGGAATGAATATGGAACTCAATAATAGGTGGGAAAGGATAAAATTTGGAAATGTGTGGAGGCTGAACAACATACTCCTAAACAATCAGTGGGTCAAAGAAGAAACTGTAAGAGTAATTAGCAGATATCTCAAGACAAATGAAAACGAGAACACAATTTATCAAAACTTATAGGAGTCAGCAAAGGCAGTGCTGAGAGGAAAATTTATAGCCCCAAATGCCTGTGTCAAAAAGATAAGAAAGAGCTAAAAATCAAAGGCTTAACTGAACACGAGAGAAACTAGAAAAAGAACAGCAAACCCATCCCAGGGCAAACAAGAAAGAAATAACAAAGATTAGATCAGAAATAAATGAAATTGAGAACAATAGAGAAAATCAACAAAACCTAAAGCTGGTTCTATGAGAAGATCAATAAAATCGACAAACCCTTAATTAGATTAACAAAGAAAAAAAGAGAGAAGATACAAATAATAAAATCAGGAATGAAAGGGGGGGCATTACAACTGACCCCAGAGAAATAAAAAGGATCATAAAAGGATATCATGAGAAATTGCCAACAAATTAGACAACCTAAATGAAACGGACAAATTCCTAGAAATGCAAACAACCTACATTGATTCTACAAGAAATACAGGAACTCAACAAACCAATCACAAGTAAAGAGACTGAGTCAGTCATCAAAAATCTTCCAACAAAGAAATGTCCAGGACCAGATGGCTTCACAGGTAAATTCTACCAAACATTTCAGTAGAATTAATACCAATCCTGTTTAAACTATTCCAAAAAATTGAAAAGGAGGGGAATTTTGCCCAACACATTTTATGAAGCCAACATTGCCCTAATACCAAAGCCAGATAAAGATACTATAAGAAAATAAAACCACAGACCAATCTCTCTAATCAACATAGATGCAAAAATTCTCAACAAAATTCTTGCAAATTGAATGCAATAGCATATTAAAAGAATTATACACCACGATCAAGTGGGTCTTGATAGTATGCACGGGTGGTTCAACATAAGAAAATCAATTAACCTAATACACCACATTAACAAAGTGAAGGAAAAAAAACACATGATCATCTCAATTGATGCAGAAAAGGCATTTGACAAAATCCAGCATCCTTTCTTGATAAAAACTCTTCAAAAAATAGGTACAGAAGGAAAGTTCCTCAACATGATAAAGGTAATATGTGAAAATCCCACAGCCAACATCATACTCAATGGGAAGAGGTTGAAAGCTTTCCCTCTTAAGACCAGGAACAAGAAAAGGGTGCCCACTGTCACATTATTCAACATTCTGCTAGATGTTCTAGCTAGAACAATTTAGTTAAGAAAAAATAAATAAATAAAAGGCATCCAAATTGGAAAATAGGAAGTAAAACTCTCACTATTCACAGATGACATGAACCTATATTTAGAAAATTCGGAAATATCTACAACAAAGCTATTAGAACTAATAAATGAGTCCAACAAAGTGATAGGATACAAGATCGCCATGCAAAAATCAGTTGTTTCTATATACTGATGAGGGAATCAAGGGAAAAAAATTCCCTTTATAATAGCAACAAAGGCTCAAATATCTAGGAATAATTTAACCAGGAATATAAAGGATCTGTATTCAGAAGACTACAAAACACTGCTAAAAGAAATCAAAGAAGGCCTAAACAAATGGAAAGACATTCTGTGTTCATGGATTGGAAGACTAAA
>PVKH010039731.1:0-11153 GCA_004027955.1 Chaetophractus vellerosus | reverse complement strand
CGCCCACGGCGGCTTGCCTTTCTCAAGGCCGTCTGCCCGCTCGGAGAACCCGGGGCCTCCCATGTGGTGTACCGGCGCCCTATCCACTGGGCTATACAGCCGGCCCTGAGAGAGATTTAAAAGGCAGAATTGTTAGGACATATTAATGATTTGGAGGGAGATGGGTCTGGGAGAAGATCTGGCAGATATGCCATTAATCACTAACGTGATTAATGAAAGGGTGGAACCAGAGATAAAGGGCTGAGATGCTTTACTAAGAACTCAGAAACTGGGGAAAGTCTATGTTAGGATTAGTTATAACTACAGAGTCCATATACAATGGAGTGAACCAAGGATATACTAAAGTCACTCCAGAGAGACATTATGGCTACCCAACCAGCCAAACCAGACTGTAACCTGATTAAACATATTCATCTAAAACTTGTGTGCATCCGAAGGGCCCAGTAATCTCAGAGACAGGAGTCATCTAAGCACCAGCAAAGAGAGGATTTCTTATTCAAACAATTATGGGTACTCTATGTCCTATGGCAAGCAACTATTTATTTTTGCTAGAAATGGCATTCTGGTTTCTACATCAGTCCCTGTGAACTTGCTTGTCCTCATTCTATTGATAAAAATTAGATTTCTAACCTTGAAGGTCAGACCTTGGACCGGGCTGAATTCACTATATAATGAATGTTACTTAAATGAGGCATTCTGGGATACTGCCTACTGCAGACATTCTCAGTTGACAAAGGCTTGATTGACATCAAATGGTATGGCCTTGTGAGCTGTACTTTTTTTCTTTTTTTTTTTTTTAAATTTCAACAGTCACCGTATATGTTTTTGCTAATGCATGGAATATTGCAACTTGGAGACACCTCCCTTGGGAAGCCTGCCCCTTCTCTCAGTGAGAACCCTCCTTTGGGTGTCCCAGCACTCCTATTATAAGGTAAGCAATATTGTAAAATTAAATGTAAGCAGATGGCTATATCTCTAGTATATCACTCATGGCAATGCCCTCACAGTCTTCTCTGTCCCCAGCCCAGCCCAGTACCCAGTAACAACAGGCCTCAGCAAAGGTGAATTGGAATGACAATGACTTTCTCACTGTACATTTTCAGAACTCAGGCAACAAAGGACTTTCTATCAGTAAGAGGTACACTACAGATAGTTATACATGTAAAACAGTATATTAATGTAAATTTTTTCCAGCAGAGCAAAGTGACGGAGTATGGATTCTACAGCCAGACTGTCTGGGTTTAAATCCTACTCTAGCACTAAAAAACTATGCAATATTGGGCAAGTCATTTAACCTCTTTGTACCTGTTTCCTGGGAACAGCAGCATCACCTGGGGACTTGCTAGAAATGAAAATTCTTGGCTTCACCCCAGACCTACTGAATCAGAAACTCTGGGGATGGGGTTCCAGCAATCTGTATTTTAACAAGCCCTTCAGGAGACCCTGATGCTCACACTAAAGTTTGAGAACCACTATTCTATTCCCTCCACCCATCTCTAATCAGTCCCTAAGGCCTGCTGATTCTCATAAATCACTCTCCAATTTGTCCCCTTCTCTCAGGCCACAGCCACAGCTACATTTTAGGTCCTTACCATTTCACCTTGATGACTGTCCCCCATCTGCTCTCCTTGCCTTACCTGGTTTTCTCCTAAAGCCATCCTTTAAACTGCCACCAATGAGATCTTCTTTGAACACAAACATAAACACCTCACTCTCCCAAACTTTAATTCCACCCACCATGAATTACTTCAATACCTGCTGCTTGCTTATTATTAAGTACACAGTACTGTGGTCCTACCCACTTTGTCTTTATATACCATGCCTGCTGCCTAGAATGTTCTCTGTCCTTCCATCTATGGTGCAAACTCTTCAAAATTTATTCTCTGCTGTCCTTTTTATGTATTTATACTTTCCAGAGCCTTAACAGCACTGATAAATTACTTTTCAATTTTTTGCAAGCTTCATGGCTTTAAAATGTGTATTTTCTTAATAAAAAACAAGCTTGGCCATTTCCCCCATTAACTAACATTGATTAATACATGCTTTCAAGTGTCAGAAACTGTTGTAAACCCTTGAAAGACTCAAATAGAAGAACGAATTGGAAAATACTTTTTAAGATGCCATGTGCTATATGTATTATTCCATTAATTCTCAAGAGTACAGATTACATGGATTATTTCATTTGTAATACTTTTCCTCTGGCTTCTCACCTCTAATAGGAGTAGAGTCATGGGTAAAATTTTGGAGCCAGCCTCTCGGGTTCAAATTCTAGCTCTGTGACTTAAAAGCTACATAATTGTGCTCTAATTAGGGTGCCTCTTTGGTAGAATGGAGACAGTAATAGTACCTGCACCTTATAGGGTTACTGTTGTGCAGATTAAATGAACTAATATATGTAAAGTGCTTAGGATCACTCCTGGTGCAGCTTAAAAAATGTTACTTCTTGTTACTGTTACAATTATTCATGTCCTGTTCCTAGGATTTCCTAGAAGCAATTCCTCCCCCCCCCCCCGAAAAAAAACAAAACAAAGTGTGGTAAACTGGAAAGAGTATCATGTTTTAGAATCAGGTAGTCCAGAGTTGAATTCCTGGCTCAGCTACTTATTAGCTATAGGATCTGAAGCATATTATTTGAATTTTTTGAGCCTCAGTTTTTCCATTTCTAAAAGTAAGGATAATATTACCTGTTAGGGCTCTTTTGGATATTAAATGAGAAAACACAAATTAAGTGCTTAGTACAAAGCTTCACACATAATGTGCATTTAATAACTGATAGCTATTTTTACAATTAATAAAATTGTGGCTGAATTTAATTAAAATAAATAAAATTAAAAAGTTGTCAAAGTCAAACGGAAGAGAAAGAAAACTAACATTTATTGGGCATCTACTATGTTCCTCATAGTAACACTTAATATTTAGAACAATCTTGTTAAATATTTTAATGCTCAGATGAGGAAAATGAAGCTGAGGGAGGTTAAATAACTTTTACAAAGTCATCTTTACATTACTTTCTCAAAGATGGAAGAAAAGGAACTCAATCTCAGGACCATATTAATTTACTATATCATAGTGCCTTCCCAGGGTCCATATCACAAACTTTATTCCACAAATATATTCAAACCATCTATGTTTTTGGCAATGTCTTTAGGCACACAGACTTCCTAACTTGCTTTCATAATAACAGACATAACTAATAATAAATTAAAATTTATTGAGCATTTATTCTATACCAGGTACTGGCCCAAGAGCATTATACATATTGATCTGTGCCAACTATATACCTTTCCCCTCTTTAGACACACCATGGATATATTCAGAGAACTGTGCAAAATTCCTTTGAATAGGACGTATGGATAGTATGGTTTATTATTTAAAGTTTATTATTCTCATTATAGACTACAATTTGGAAGTTTGAAACACAGAAAATTGTATAAAGAGAGCCCAAATCAACCTGAACAAGTATGTAGAAGATAGTTAAAACTTTATAAGTAGTGCCACTTAGGTCTCAGCAATACTTATCTGTTCCTTTCAAGCACAGGCTTTGGAGCCAGTGTCAACAATGTAAAATATAATCACAAACAATTCTAAGACATTCATCCTACAAGTAAAGTGAACATGAGATATATATATATATATTTATATAATATATACATACTTTAATATTATATATTGGTCCACTGAGTACACACAGTTTAACAAAAGATAATATTCTATGTAATCCAGTTAAACATACATAAGATTAAGGTACACTTATTACATCAAAAGTTACAGTTATTTAATATTTTCCAGAGATTTTTTTATTTAAAAAATTCTTTAAAAGTATTTCAAACATTTATTCATTTTCCCAGTGCAAAAGAAGGTTGTTCAAGTCAACTTACCTTTTTCCTGAAGAGTAAGGGGAAGGAAAAGAAAACAGAAAACCCACTACCTATCACAACTCCTAATACTACCTTCTCAATCAACTTTTGCAGTTATCCTTAGGTCACTGGATTAGTTTATAAAAATTAAAGCCTTGTGATGATGATTCAGCCCTTGCTTCATACACGACTTTTATGCTGAAATGTTTCTATTTACAAAAATAGAAAAAAGTAGCAGTCCAAGAAAGTGGTTTAAGTTCTGTATTGAACTGCAGCAATCCAATTGTGTGTGGAGAAAAAAAAAAAAGCACCATTTCAAAATGAAATGAATTGTATATTTTGGAACTTACTTATAGGCTGGGAAAATAAGTTACTCTAATTCAGATCAATACCACCCTGACTTGGTGACACCAGAGAATTTTAGTTTTTAAGTGCATTTTTCTTTAACTTGGTAGTAAATATATTATGTAAGACAGTAACTGATGTTTAAAAAAATTAAGATTTTTCTAAAATTTACAGCCTACCTCATAGTTTCTTTCAAATTCAGCTTGTCTGCTGAATCAGTTTTATAGGAGATGGGCTTTTAACATGTGAAGAGATTTAATGGTTTGGCAGGTCTCTTTTCTCCCATTTAAAAGCCAAGAATTTTTTCACTAGCTTGCCAATTTTATAGATGAAAAACATGTAAATAAACTATCTTTAAACTTCAAAGATGGACAAAAAGAAATAATATGATTTAATACATATCATCAGTTTCATTTGTATTCATTGAAAGTTTTTACATTTCAAGTAACTGAGCCTTCAAAAAGGAAAACAAAAAAATATATATGAAAATGAAAGTACCCTCCAGTTCTAGCTTGCTAGTTTTTTTCCTGCAAAAGTACAAAAATAATCTTATCATGAACTAAAGAGGACAGTGCCATAGCAAAGGCAGAATGGCTGCCATGTTAAGATTTTTGCTTGTCTTGGATCAATGGGTATATTTTAAGTGACAATTTTCTCCACTTAAAATGAGTGTTTTCTTACAAATTTGATATGTAAGAGACTGATTTTATTAATTAGCAAACATTTGGAGAGGTAACTGTTGATGTAAAATTCTTTGAATCCAGAAAGCAATTATTTTTTTTAATATATTTCACACATGAGGCTTTAATGTTTTTATTTAGGAAAAGATCGACTCTGAAGCTATAAAAGGTTCAATTGAAAGCATCCCTTTTTCAATTGCTGAGTAAACATATGCAAAAAATTTTCCTTGTCCTATAAAACAAACTAAACAATACTTTTAATATAAGGAAATTCAAACATGCACTTTCAACTAGCCAATGTGCATCATCAAAAAAGAAATAGGATGTTCTTTCCTTTCAACCATTCAAAACAGGGGAGAATACTGCAAACTTTATCAACCCCACTGGCTATCATCAAAATAACCACAGAACAAGAGTAGTGCAGGGGTGAAACCATTCCTCTATATTCTAGAAGGCAGAAATTTGGGTGCTCTAGCTTTACAAGTAAAAGCACAGGCAGGCAAAAGCTTACAGTAAATGCACACCAGAACAGGGGCCTAGGTGATGTTATCTAACTGGTTATTGCTTTTACAGGAAAAAAAAAGATAAATCTGAAATGGAGTTAAACAAAACAAAACAAAACAACAAAGATACTTTGTCACATTTACAGGAATCTCAAACCTTTTGTATTCCCATGCTTATAGGTAGTTTTGATACATTGTAAATAGCTTCAGTATTCAGGAAGTAGAGTATTGTTGACAAATGACATGAGAATTCTTCATGCTTCTGATATTTCAGATTTGCTGAGTGCAATAGCCAGTTCTAAGTCTTCTTGCTCTTGCTGATTTAGTCGGGCAAGCCTCTGCTCTTCCTCTCTTTCACTTTCCCTCTTGGCCCATTCAATCATGTCTTCTTCAGAGGGATACTGCCATTTAAAAGACCAAATTGAATGAATGAATGAATGAATGAATGAATAAAACAAAATAAAAAGAGGAAAAAGGGCATTAATTACTTGTTTCACCAGAAGGACTCTGAGAATTGCCTTATTTGTTGCTTGTTAAATCTTTTTCTCTGAAAACAGGTTTAAGTTTAACCAGTTATTAAATTTTGGTTTAATTAAAAAATTTAAATCACTCTACAGATAGAAAGCCTATAAAACTAAACACTACCATATATCACTTTTAAAAAGTAGAAATGCTTTGGACAGATTAGGAGATTTAAAAATAGGAAAGGGCTAGCCTTTCTCATCTAATGCAAAACATTTACTACTTCAACTTTAGTGACCATCCTCACGTGAGAAATCATTTTTAACTTAACCCCACTTGTAAATATTTATTTTATCCTTTTACGTATTTTTGGTACAGAAAAACTATGAAGCAAAAAGTATACTGATGTTGCTATATATAACGTAAGAGTGCAAAGTATACTAAACAAGATGTGCACTAAATAATTTTTTTAAAAGCATTATGAAGATTTTGAAAATTTGGCATGCTTTGAGAACTTTTTGATCCAGTCAAAATAAAACCTTAACACTGGTAATTATTAGGTTGGAGAAGTATTTTTATACCCAAAATAGCAATCTTGGCAGATACTAAACAGAAACAGAACAGGCTTCAAGTCCTGTCACATGGAGAAATCCCATAAAGAGATGAAATGAATGAAATTGTAGGCTTTTTGAAAATGGTAGCTTTTCCCTCTAGAGAATTAGAGGGTCTTCGAAACTTACAAACATAACTCTTACCAACTCTTTCATAATGAAAAAGGGAACACATTTTTATTATGAACTGCTTTATATGATGGCATACTGAGATTGTGGAGTAAGAAATAAGCGAAACACCTCAGCTATTGTTCAAGACTCATCCCAATCAGGTTTTGACTTGCAGAAACCATACTTAAAATACTAATTGCCATAAACTGCCAGAGGGTTATTTTCTATTAAGTAGGAGGATTGAAATCTCCTAAGAAAGCCAATTCTTGATTCTCTGCTTGAAATAATTCAAATTCCATCTAACAACAGTTAAATCAATATAATCTTGACACTCCATTTTTAGAATATTCAAAATATTGATTCCTATTCTGTTCCTTCACTTCAGAAGAAAGCCACTGGAACTCAAAGTATAGATTCAGGGAGAGCGGGTATAGCTCAGTGGTTGAGTGTTTGCTTCCCATGTATGAGATCCCAGGTTCAATAGCCAGTACCTCCTAAAAACAACAACAACAACAACAACAACAAAAACAACAACAACAACAACAAAGTATAGATTCAGAATCTAGGATGATCAGTTCAATTCTGTCTGTCTTAGTTGCATGCACATTCCCTGCCTGCCTCTTTTCTAACTAGAAAAGGGATAAAGGTAGTGGTTGGGTGACCAAATGCTATACTGAGGAGGAAGGCATTAAGCATTAAGCAGGGTCACCTGGTCACTAGATCATCTAATTCTAAAATATTCTCAAGAGCACAAGGTGATAAGTAAAGGACAAGTCTTTTATGGAATGGGCAGTGCTAACGAAGAAAGTCATTTTGCCTGAAAAAAATTGGGAAAATAAAATTTTGTTAGTTACTCAAGAATTTTATTTAAAAACCAAACAAAAAGACTTATTTGTATCTGAATAATGACAGAATATATTGCACTGCTTTATGTTCCTCCAAAGTGACACCTCCATGGTTGGTTGCCCCATTTCTGTGCTCTTATAGGTCCTGCCTGTGCTGTTATCAGTGCCCTTCCATTGTTTATAATGGTCTGCCTATTCTACTCAGCCCAGAGAGAGTGCAGAGTAAATATGGAAGGCTGGTGAATTAGAGCCTTTCGAATAATTAAAATTGGTTAGCTTTTGACAATCAGATTTTAGAGTTTTAAAAACTACTATATAAAACCAGAATTTTACTTTCTATTCAAAGAATCCAGGACCCTACCCTCTCATCTAAACAGTTGCTGACTGGTCTCCAGAAATCATCAGAACTTTATACACAAACACACATATACGGTTATCAAATACACTAACTCATTACTAGTATTATTCCTCCAGTAGGTAGACAGCATTGCCTAATGGCCCATTAAATCACCATCATTCCTAGCCATCTGCAAAATAATAACTCTCAGGATTTTATTTAGATTGCACTCCAAGACTAAGAGAAGGATTTGCAAAACTTGTATATATCACAAGTACAAAGACTACTAAAATCATTTGTGCAATGGAACAGTTTTTGAATCATCAAAACAGAATCAAACAGAGGTTTTGCTTGGGGGAAGAATCAAATATCATTTTTATTATGTTGATAAATTTGGTTCAAATGATGCAAATTCGGCAGACTCCAAAGTAATCTTGATAACTTTAAACTATAAATGGAAAGATTTTCCCCCAAACAGCCCATTCACAGTACTTACAGCACTGAAGTTAGCAAAATTGCTTGGGTCAGCCTCTTTATTGGTAGTGGTAGTAGTAGTAGAAGAAGTGAATGGATCGCAAAACATATCAGGATCTTTTTCTTTGGGGCTATCATTGCATGGGAAAGGCTGAAATGGATCATTCAGTTTAAAGGGATCAGAAGAATCCAATTTGTTGATGGGTCTTTTCCCTGGATCAAAATCATTACAATTAACTCAACCAGCAAACACAGTAAACACAAACATACAAGAACATGAACAGAGGGAGCATTAAAAGAACTGGGGGTGGGGGAATGAGGTGAGAGCCTTAAAACATATTCTCAATATTGTCTTAAGTGGCCACATTAAGAATCTGTCCTTGAATTTTCACATTCTACCTCTCAGTATATTCCAGCTCTATGCAGCAATATGAAAAAATAGCAAAGAGGGGATGGGTCAGGCACTATATTTTTAGTGAGAGATTAAACGTTTTCACTGAGAAGGAGCATGTTCCCAAGAAGAGAAGGAGGCAAGCATAAAAGAGGAAGAGAATAACAAAAAATAAATAAAAAATAAAAAACAAAAAACAGACGGAACCTCAGCCTGATACTTAGACAGTTGTCCAGTAGTGGCAGAAAGGGCAATGAACCTTTGAAAAATGCTAAAATTCTCCTGATTTTCCTTTGCTCTATATAACAATACATGGGAGCATGGAATTAAAAACTACCTTAGTAAAACCCTACATATTTTCTGCCATCCACCATATTTCAAACTGAAGAATAAACAGAATGTTTTGAAGCCTAGGGCCTAAATCTTTGTGGTTGCTGATAAACTAATCTTTGACCAAACAACAGCATACTGTCCTGTTATTCACTCATTAACTCATCACCATTTTCAAACAAGTTCTCTAACATTAAAGTCTTACTTAAACTTGGTGCTTCTTGAAGAAAAAATAAGAATAGGTATTAAAATATTTCAAATATGTATTTTTTCTAAAATGGACGAGGCTGGTAATAGCAATCAAAAGAAAAGATTCTTTCCATCAATGTAGTAGTTTACAAAAGACATTCATATCTCATATCCCAATGGATACTTTCCAACCTATGAAGGCAGGCAAAATTAGAATTATTGCCACCATCTAAGAGCTGAGGCAGTTGAGGCTGGCATATGAAATTATACAGTCAAAATCACAGAGCCAGTCAGTGGAAGATTCAGCATTAGAACCCAAATCTTTAGGATCCCAGTCCAGAGCTCTTTCCAACAAACCTCCTTTCCCTCCTTGCATTCACTCTGCTCAAGATTCTTAGATTTAATCAAGTAGCTAGTATATTATTTTACTTAGGATTTAGAAAATAACCTCACTATTGGTATTACACAGGTATAAAAACTTAAAAGAACAAATTGATTACTACTTGTTTTTAAAATATATTCTAATAGCCTTACTGTTATACCCTCTAGCAACATATGATATAGCCTAATTTTCTTTAAAAGAGGAATCATTTAACTTGTTCAATTGATTTTTCAAATAGATAGTTGGGTATTAACAAGTGTACACGTGGTTCTTTAAGTCAAAGAAGAGAAAAATAATCTGCCTAAGAAATACCATGGGGACGTTATCATGAAAAGGCAAGACTAATAATCTATGACTACTGGGGATGAAAATTTACCAAGAAATAATATACAATTAAAACAACAATGTGCCAGATGTGCCTTCTCACATAACAGCCTAGCAGCACCACAACTACTCAAGGGATTGCCTTTTCAGTTATTTCTCATGAGGTTATTAGCTTCATTACTTAAAAAAAACCAAACAAACAACAAATCCAAAGCTATTAAGGCTTTATTCTTTGGGGGGGGGGGAGGGGAGAGAGGGGATCACTACTGTAAAATGAAGGAGTCTTGATAAAGTGAGGTAAAATCATATTTTCCTTCAAGAAACATACTACTTTGATTTAAACCACTGTATTACTGAATTCTGGATCTCAGAGAGGCCATATAGTCTCATATTAAAGGATTTAAGGTGGACTTTACATCTGGCAAGAAAAGAAGGGAACTTCGAATCAATTTTCTTTTATAGAAATTAATTAAAACACTGAAGTGTAGGACTGTGGAATATGTTGATCAAATGGTAATCATAAGCTTTCATAAAGCAGGGCATTTTGTCTACACTTTCATTCTTCTACTTACTACAGCACTAAAATAATTTTTTAAAAATTAGCTCTTGTCAGAAAGTCAGTTCATGAAGTTTGCCCATGCTGGCCACTTAGGCACAGTCTGTAATTCTGTACTGGGGTCAGAACTGATGATAGCAGTAGGCTTCTGCCATGTTTTTTGATTTGCTTTGTTTAAGGCCCTTTATATAAGTATGTCATTAAGGCCTACAGAGTACTCTTCAAAAAGAGAAAAGACATCTAGTTGATTTAGGAAAGGTACCAACTGTCATACCAGGTGGTGGTGGGCAGGGCCTTGTTGGAGTTCCAATCTTTGGTGGTAATGCTGGGGGTACATCTTCACTTTTGACTGACGTTTCCTCAAACACATTTTTTGTAATGACCACATTGCTGACAGAGCTCGATGTGCCAGAACTAAAAGGATCTTCATTGTTGACCTTTGTTTGAAGAGAAATGGTTATAGATGGTTATATACAGGCAAACTGCACATGATCATGTAACATTTGAAGAATGATCATAAGTATGAATACAGCTTTATTTCAATTTTGAGAGCACTGAAATTTTAATCTTTGTATTAAGGGTCAAAAGGGAGAAATTTTAAAAAACGTTCTAGGTGTATAGTGGTACTAAAATCACTACTTATAAGAGCAACAGGTCAAACCAAAACAAGCCAACTCTGGATTAAAAGTTGTCAAGCTTCAGGCAATATTCAATACAAAACCACCTGAAGTTCATTTTATTTAATTTATTTTATTT
>PVKH010039730.1:0-11152 GCA_004027955.1 Chaetophractus vellerosus | reverse complement strand
TTGGCTCCAGCTGTGCAGAGCAGGAGCAGCACAGCAACCTCCGCCCCCAACCCAGCATTAAC
Source organism: Chaetophractus vellerosus (assembly GCA_004027955.1). Taxonomy (NCBI): domain Eukaryota; kingdom Metazoa; phylum Chordata; class Mammalia; order Cingulata; family Chlamyphoridae; genus Chaetophractus; species Chaetophractus vellerosus. Next base: position 11,090 of record PVKH010039730.1, on the reverse strand, counting down.
AAATTCCAGAACCACAGTGGGCCCTCCTCTGGAGGGAGCCTCTCCAGGAAGCCAGATGACTGGCCGCCTGACATGAAGGAATACACACAGCGCTGCTTCTCAGCCTGCAAATCAGAAGAGGACAAGGATCGGACTGAGAAACTGCTCAAGGAGATGCTGCAGTCCCGACTGCAGGACGGCTCGGCCTACACCATAGATTGGAGCCTGGAGCCTCTGCTTAGGCTGACTCCAGAGCCTGTGACAGACCTCCCCAAGAAGATGCGGTGGGAGATTCCTAGCAGCCTTCATCCTTCCGGGACTGCAAGCGTGGCGACAAGGAGCAGGCTTACCCAGTCCCAGCGAAGGACACCAGAGGCTGGAGATGCTGGTCAAGCCCGGGGCAACAGCTTCACCAAGTTTGGCAACCGCAATGTTTTGATGAAGGACAGCAGCTCCTCCTCCAGTACCAACATCTGCTCGCGTTCCTCCTCCAGGTCTCTGACCTGCCACTTCCGCAGCAACGGTTCCCACTCAGACTCTGACAGTTCCCTCTCAGACCACAAGGGCCAGGGTGCTTGGGATGCCCCCATGGATCCGGGCCTGAGCAAGGTGCAGCGGGGGATGAGGCAAAGCCTCGCCACCACAAAGTGCAGCCGCAAGAAGGCGGCTCTGGAGCTGAAGAGGCAGAAGACCGGCTTCCCACGCCGCGGTTCCGGCGGCCTGCGGCTAGGGCCTCTGGAGCTGCACGTGGGCAGCCTGGACCACAGCGGGGCCGACCCCGGTTGGCAGGAGCTGCAGATCGTGGGCACTAGCAGGGACATCACCAAGCACTACCTGCGTCTCACCTGTGCCCCGGACCCCTCCACAGTGCGCCCAGTGGCAGTTTTGAAGAAGTCCCTGTCCATGGTCAAGTCCCATTGGAAAAAGAAGCAGGACTACGCGTTTGCCTGCGAACAGTTGAAGTCGATTCGGCAGGATCTGACAGTCCAGTGTGTGCGCACAGAGTTCACGGTGGAGGTGTACGAGACCCACGCCCGCATCGCCCTGGAGAAGAGTGACCATGAAGAGTTTAACCAGTGCCAGACGCAGCTCAAGTCGCTCTATGCTGAAAAGTTGCCAGGTAATGTCGCAGAGTTCACTGCCTACCGGATCATCTACTACATCTTCACCAGGAACTCTGGAGACATCACTGTGGAGCTGGCGTACCTGACGCCGGAGCTGAAGGCAGATGCTTGCGTGGCCCATGCCTTGGCACTCAGGGAGGCCTGGGCCCTGGGCAACTACCACCGGTTCTGCCGGCTCTACAGGCAAGCACCCTGCATGTCAGGCTATCTCGTGGACAAATTTGCAGACCGGGAGCGCAAGATCGCGCTCAAGGTGATGATCAAAACGTTCCGGCCTGTGCTGCGGGTCTCCTACCTGCAGGCCGTGCTGGCCTTTGAGAGTGAGGCCGCCTGCCAGGCCTTCCTAGAGCCCCTGGGCCTGGCCTACACGGGGCCGGACAAATCCAGTATCGACTGCCATCTCAGCCTGGCACAGCTGTCAGCCTTCTGAGCACCCAGGCACAATGGGAAGTGACGTGAGGTCTGCAGCTCCCCAGGACTGCCACTGCGGGTTTCGTTTTGGAGCCATGGACTTGGGTTGTAAATAAATTTGTGGGGAGTCAGCTCCAGGAGGAGTCACCGTTTCCCTCAGAGTATGTACATAGACTTTTTTCTTTTTGCCTCAGAGGTATGGTATGGGGAGAGGAGGGGATGGGGCAGCAGAGGACTAGGGGTCTGTGCCCACCTTTAACCTCCACTAATGCCGTCTCAGGGTTTTTTACTCTCCTCTTTGAAGCTTGTATTCCGGTACTGTCCAGAAGCCTCGGCCTACCCCATGCCTGGGGTGTCGTTAGAAAGAAGCCAGGTAGTCCAGCCGTGCCCCAATGGCAGGGTGCCCAGCAAATCTATCCATCGCCTTGTCTGCCTGGTCACACAGAATCTTGTTGCCAGGTCATCCGGGGCCTCTGTTTGGGGTGAGAGGAGATGCTTGGAGACTATGCCCCACCCTTGGCCCCCAACCTTGAAATGCCAACACCATTGCCACCACCAGACCTGTCGCCTCAACACCGCACTGAGGACTTTGGAGACTACCGCAGGACCTCGCTGGCTGGGCCTGCCTCCTTCCAAGTATTAAGTTCTCTTGGTTTCTCCTCCCCTATCCCTAATGTTTCTTCTGAAATTTTTTCCCCTCTCCCTCCTTCCTCTTTCTTTCCTCCCATTTCTAGCCTTGGTTCAACACAGGTAAAATGTTTACCCCCTACCCTCCCTTCCCAGCCTGCCTGGAAATATGGTTTTTCAATGACTTGGCTGCATATATTGGCTATTTTTGTTTGAAAAACATGACACTTGAAACCTTGATCCTTACCTCACATCATAAACAATAATTAATTTATAAGTTTTGTACACTTAAACCTGGAATAGGAAATAATAAAACTTATAGAAATAAACATAAAGGAATATATTTATGAACCTTAAGTAACTTGGGGAGTAACTTTTCAAAACAACATAAAAAGCACGAGACATTAAAGTTATTATTAATCAAATGGATTACATTAAATTAACAGTTTCTGTTCACTAAGATCCACTTAAGAGAATAAAGAATGAATAAAGCATATCATGAAAACTGTTACCTGTTTCTGAAAAATGCATGCATCTTGACACTTTTGTAATGCACACATCTGATGTTGTGTAGAAAATATATTTAAAAAATCTAAAAGCCTATAAGTAAAAAAAAAAAAATACCAGTAAGGGGTGAAAAGGAGCTGCAATTCACAGGAAAATACTATCTAAATGAACAATAAATATATAATCTTGTTTTCAATGTAATTTTCATTAAAAAAATACAAATTAAAATCAACATGAGATAACTCTGTATGTAAAATTTTCTGTCTTTTGAATTTTATGTTTTGATGAAGATTTGGAACAACTTGATGAAGGTTCAGAATAACTGAACTCCTGTACATTGAAGGTGGAATTGTAAATTAGTACAACCACATTAGGAATTCTTTGGCACGAAATACACCCTTAAGCTATGGCTCAGTATTTCTCATATGTGTACATCTATCATATATATATGCATATATTCACTGAAAGGTGTGGACACACATATTTTGAAAAGCTTTATTTACAACACCCCAAAACTGGACCTGTTCTCAATGACCTCTACCAGTTAAATGGGGAAATATATTCTGATATATTCATACAATTCAATATTATGTAGCAATGGAAAAGAAAATAAATAGCTACATACAAATCATTGATAAATCTCACAGATATAATGTTGAGTGAAAAATTCAACAATGAAAATGTGCATCCAATAAAACACTCAAGATCAAGCAAAGATAATATCTGGTGCTAGAAATAAAAAGAGTGATCATCTTTGCAAGGAGGATATAGAGCCATAAGGAAAGCATGAGAACGCATTCTAGAGCACAGAAAATATTCTATAGTTTGATCTGGGGATGATTATGTGGTTATATAAAACATCAAATTGTACAGTTTAGATTTGTGTACCACTCTGCATATATGCCATGCATGTAGATTGAAAAAGAAACTAAAATCCTGCAGATATATAATTCTCTTATGTTAGACTATGATAATTATTTGAATTACGTTTAGCTAGATAGACTGAATTAGCCTTATTTTCATTATACACAAACAACTACAAACCCATGAGAGATATGAGAGCAAGGTGTTTGTGCGATTTTTTCCTTGATGTATTCCAGTTATCTAGCATATAGTAAGACTTAAAGGTATTGTTAAATGATGAATGTTTTTCATGACTCAGTAAATGGATGAATTGGCCTTTCTACTTGTTCAACCCCCATTTCAATCTATATTATTTATGACATGAATAAACTTGCAGATATCTACAAAACAAATTATCTCAAAAGTTCAAAGGAGTCCATTTATTAAGTCCATGAATTTGGAGACATCCATGTGAAACAAGTTTCTAAGTAGTTTCCTTATTTCTGGTTAATTAACTGGCATTTTATTAACCTATCTTTTCAACTCTACTCTAACATAAAAATTCATGTCTTTTCATATATTTTATAAAGGGTCTGCTACAATAAAATTGAATATTTTTGCTTCATCTTTGATCATCTAGTGTCATAAGCTTTGTTTTTGTGAAGGGTAAAACACATAAAATTCTACGCAATCTCCAAGCTTTGATTTATAAAAGATAGATATTGGCAGATTCATTAATGTATGCCAGGAAAAACATGTTCTTAATCTTAATCCATTCCTGTGAGTGTGAACCCATTGTAAATTGGACTTTTGTAGAGGCTATTTTTAGTAAAGTTGGGGTTAGCAATCAGTATAAATCTTACTCCTATACTGGAGACCTTGTAATGAAAAACGCCACATGAAGGCACCAGAAGCCAGAAGTCAATGGAACTTAAAAGGGAAAGGAGAGGACATTTTCATGTGAGGGAAAAGCCAAGGATTACCAGGCAACCAGAACATAACCTTGGGAGGAAATAAGCTTCTAGCCTCTAAAATTGTGAGCCAATAAATTCTCGCGGTTTAAGCTAACCCACTGTGTGGTACTTTTCATATCAGAAAGGAAATTAAAATATCTCCCTAAACCAAGACAAACACAAGCTCCAGGTCACAATTCAAAGATTTCTGATAATTTCAGTAAACAAATCTGGGGCTTTGTATTTTATACAGTCTTTAAGGCCTCCCTGCTGGGAAATCACACTCGCCTGTTATACAGCTATACCCCAGACCTCACCTACCTCCACCTGTTTCTCTGGAGAAGTCAGGGACATACACTAAGTGGCCATCCTCTGGCTTTCTGCTACCCCTCCTCCTTTTCTATTGTGAGTCATTCCACAACCTGAGGGAGATGTTAAGACTAATGAAAATGCCCTGCCAGACCTTAAACCAGTAAACTGGGAACAAGCAGCTACAGATGCTAATCAAAGTAGGTATTCTCAGTGGTATTCCCCCCCACCCGAGGTGGATAAATACCATACTCAAACAGTATAGATTTATGTCTCTTCTTCAACACAAAGTGGGACATGTGGAGCTGGCATCCATCAACTCTGACCCTGAGCAGTTTTTAGTCACTCCAGGACACCAGCCATGATGGAACTTCATCCCCTGCTCTTTTGTATTCTTTTTTCTGTGTAAGTAACAAAGTGGTTATTTGCTCTTTTGGACTCTTTACAATGCACAAGTAAGAAAGATCATTTGCTGAAAGTTTCTATTGTGCCCTGAACCTGTGTTCCCATGATGCATCATGGAAACAACTGGCTCCACCATAAAATGTGTGTGCCAGTGTGTCTCTTCCACATTTTCTTCTACTAATCAGCTACAGGAATAATACATGTTAGATATGTGGAAGTTTGTACATGTTGGGGTCAAATTAAACCCTAGTAAGTGAAAAGATTGTTAATAAGTGATCTTCCCTCTGATTTGTAGAACTTCTACCATTCCTGCCCAAATATGAGGATTTACTTTTTCTCCTGTAACAAATCAGGGACTGGATGCAACATGATTTAGCAAAATAGGCAAATCTCATACAATTTGAAGTCATTTATTTCCAACTCAGAAACATTTGATTGTGCACTTGTCACTGGTAGATGCATCTCTGAGTGGCTCTCACACAAGTGCTATTTTAACTCTTATTTGAATTTCTTCATCTCTACTGACAGCAAATACAGATACCCTTCCCAACCCACATTCAAAAATACATAATTTCAGATATATGGCTTATTGACTCTGAAACTTTAAGTCCTGATCCTTCTGATTGTCCTCTGATATACCCTTACATGCAATGGATTTTCCCACCTTTTATCTAGAACAACAAGCTGCATCTTATTTTTCCTGCATTGTGCAATGGGATTCAACTTATATTAAAGGTCATATAAGGTTTCCCACAGTAAGTAGCATTTTGAACCTTTTGAGGGTGGGAAAATACAAAGTTATAGTTGGGTATCACCTAGCTCCCAGATCTCCTCATTTCATCTTGACTCACTTTACCAATATCCACTACATAATGCTAACATGAATCGTATTGCAAAATCCACAAATTAAGCCTTCCTTGCATATCCTTGACTTTAATTCTCCCTAATTTGACATGTCTGGATCAGGGGATTTGTTTGGTTATTTCAACCCTAAATTTATGCCTTGTCTTAGTGCCATTTTGTATGACCAGTATCCCTCTGAGAGGAATGTGACATGTCAGTTTCTCAAACTTCCTTGGAAAGTTTTCTGTTTTTTTTTTTCAGGGGCGGGCAGTAGGAGGCAAGAGTTTTATCTTGCCTCTAGGACATGCATAATTAGTCTCACAAGTATAACGTTCTTTCTTGTGGAATAATTTCAAAACGCATTTTAGGCATTCCATTCTGGTTCTTATCTGCATTCCTGTTTTCCTCCTAGGCAACAGTCAGACTCACTCATATAATCAAAAACATTTTTCATTTGTTTTCTTCTTCTATGGTGGTTTTGTTCTTGTAAAATTCCTTTTTTATTTTGATTTAAATTTGGCTTTAAAATATCCATATTAATTACATTTTGTATTACCTCCACCCCCCTTTTTTAGTAGTATGAATTAGTCTGGGTTTAAACACCCATAACTACAAGATTGTATGTCATTTTTAACAAATGATTCATCTTTTCTTTACTCTTTCCCATTCTCAAGAAAGAAAGGAAGAGAAAGAAAGGAAGGAAGGAAGAAAGAAAGGGAGGAAGGAAGGAAGAAGAAATAATAAGAGAGAGGGAGGAGGGAAAGGAAGGAGGAGAGATAGAGAGAGGGAGGGAAAGAGAGGAAGGAGAGAGGGAAACAAGAAAATGACCAAAGCAATAAAAAAAACATGCAGCAGTTTTCGGGATTTTGATGGTTTCTCATATGAGTTACTGGGCTGTGACACCTCCACTGGTTTTAAGAGGCCTTTGGGAAGCAATGGGGATGCAGAATTGTGGGGATCATGTTTTTGGTAGGTTGAATTATGTTCTCTGGGTTGAGGAGGGGGACGGGGAATTTTAATCTGAATCCATGACAGTGGATGTGAACCTCTTTAATTAGGACCTTTTGCAGTTGTTATTTTTAATTAAGGTATGGTCCATCTGAATGAGGTTGGACCTTATTCCTATGAATGGAGACTTTATGAAGAAAAAGTCGGTGGAAGAGGTGATAGCTGGAATTTAATGCAAGAGAAAACATTACCATGTGCACTGCCATTTGATAGGAAAGAAGAGGACCAGGGGTCCCCGACAGCTAACCCTGTACCACAAAAATCTTTAGGAAGTATCACCTTTCTGATGCCTCATTTTTGGACCTCTCCTACCCTTAAACCTGAACAAATATATTCCCATTGTTTAAGCCATCCCATTTTGTAGTATTTGCGATTGCAGCCAGGAAACTAAGACAATGCGATTCCAATTTACAAATTTTAGACACCTTGAATGTATACAATTTTAGTATGTAATTTCTAACTTTGCTATCTATACAAATTTAACATTTGTCTAATCCTATCATGTATAGATTAAAATAAAACAATAAATGTAAACACTTAGTACATTGTAATATCAAGATTAGCTCAATTTATTAGAAGAAACTAATCATTGAGATTATAAGATAGACAGAAAAAAATCAATAAATCAGTGTCTGCGTATAGCATGACTTTAGTTTGAAGATATGTAGACTATTTTAAGTGCATGCTGTGCAATTACCCCATTAATTTGATGAATATAGACACTAATTTATGATGATTTCAGCCTTGAAGTTCGATTTTTCTCTTGAATGCCTAGGGTTTGTTTTACTTTAATTATTTGGGTCATTGCCTTAATTTCCCATTTAACATTACTTGGAAAAAGACCTTCTTATTTCTAAAATATGCCCTTTTTAATGAAGTTCTTTCTACTACCGACTTTAACCTTTAAGCTCACCATGTTATGGCACTGTATGTAAATAGCCACCTTAATAATGACATTTGGCATGGATTCTGGGAAAAAAAATAGTAGCAGGAAAGTACTGAACTGAGCTTTTGTACCTTATATTTAAATTCACATTGTACTGTAACATCATTTAGGCTGGCAACTACAAATTCTTTTGGATGGTTTTCTTTTCATTTCCCTATCTTATTCCCACTCTTTCTCTCCTACTATTATATTTTAAGAGTATACTTTTTTTTAAAGACTCAACTATATTGATTCTCTTCTAACTAATACCACAAACATTTCCTTTATTTGCCCATGTTAACATTATTTCCATAGCAATAGTTTAATAATTATACACACATTCATAAAATTCTATTAATTTAACATATATATTTACTTTTTATATATTTCTCATAATGTGTTTATGATATGATATTGAGAATTTCATTTGTTATAAAATAAACTGCCTGAATATTTAGATTTTCAAAATTAAGACCAAATAAAGAATGGAGCTTAGCACTGTTAATAAATGTTAAGTTTATAGTCAAGTTAATACTTCCACAAAAAGAAAGTTTGCTCTATTTTGAATTATTGTTTTGAATGGCATACTTATATGCCATTGTTTTTAAGCCTGTTCTGTTCAAGTTTTTCAAAAGAAAAAATCCTTAGAGTTCTCACTGTTTAACCTATCAGATTGACAGATGTTCATGCCTTGAGAAAAATAATAGCAAAATAATTTTTACATTTAATTTGATTATAGTAATTACTGATGATAAATTGATAGAAGAAATTAGGATGCTAAACTTATTAAGATGGATTTTCATTATAATTTAGAAAATTTTGGACTTTCAGTTCTTATTATAAGTCAAAACAGCAGGAATATTTTCTTTACTCTCTTTGGTAAGACTTTGCCATGATTAGGATAATGTTTATGTTTTGGGGTTCACAGTTGAATTGATCACTTTTAATGTACTTTTAAAAGAGACTCAGGAGTCCTTTGGGAAGAAACTTACCCTAAACAAAGTGTAACTAAGGAAACCTATATTTAATGCTATTATGGAAGTTATGCATCCCTAAATATTTTTTTAATTAAAAAAAATTATTATTTATTTATCCCCCGCCCCCTTGCTGCATGTCTTCCTTTGTTGCACCAGCTCTCCCCACCACAGAAGCCCTGAGCTTTCCACGCCGCACCTTAACCAGGAGGCCCTGGGGATCGAACCCAGGGCCTCCCATGTGGTAAACAGGAGTCCAACCAATTGAGCCACAACCTCATCCTTCCCCATATATTTTAATTCAGCTCCAACTGTCTTTTTTTACATTTTATTTTCCTTTATTAGAAAAATTGTGATTTATAGAACAATCATGCAAAAAATACAGGGTTCCCTACACTACCCTATTATTAACACCTTGCATTGGGATAGAACATTTGTTACATTAATGAAAGCACGGGTATTTTTTGTTGTTTTTTTGTTTTGAAAGCACAGTTTTATAATTTTACCATTAACTATAGACCATGGTTTAACTTAAGGTTCACTGTTTGTGTAGTGCCGTTCCATGAATGTTTTCCTTTATTTTTATTCTATTACCATATATACAACATAACATTTCCTGTTTTAACCACATTCAGATATATATTCTCGTGCTGTTGATTGAGTTCACAATGTTGCAGTACGATCACAGCCCTCTATTACCAAAACTCAAATGTCTTTTATTGTCCTGTCCATTCAGCTATATTTCATCATCAAATCCTAGATATTGTCATTACCAACAATAACACCTTCCTTGTTGTCCAAGCTTCCCACATTCCAGCCTGCACTCCTGACATCCTGTCTAGCATTTCAATTCCAGTAGGTTTTGATACAAGTCACATCAAATTCAAATAAGTACAACTATTGGCATCCATAAGAGCTATCATAGTCCCCTCTTGACTGAGGGAGGAGCTGTCCAGGCCATCTTGTCCACTGGTTCCAATGCATAACTGATCATTTGATCACAATGCATGAGCATTTGTTCCCGTTTACTTCTTCATGAGTGAATGTTCCATCTTTCCTGAATCAGTCCTATCAATATACAAGCAAGCACACTAAAAATCAAGGGAAAAAAAGGAAAGTCCTCCCATGACCTTATATTCCCTCCAGTTATTGAAAAATATCTACCCACACTTACATGGCTAAAACCTTTCTGTTTTCTTTTGAGTCTACTGTGAACAGTTGTCTGTTCCTACCACTCCTTTCAACCAAAAGTTAACCTCTAAATGCTGAATCCAATGGTCATTTCTCAGAAGTAATCTTAGTCTATAAGCACAATTTTAAGACAGTCTATCTTTCCTGCTAAAATAATGCAATCATCTATAACAAGTTACCCACATCAAAAGATTCTTTGTCAGGAGCAGATGTGGCCCAAGTAGTGGAGTCCCTGCTTCCCACATGGGAGGTCCTTGGTTCAGTTCCCGGTGCCTCCTTAAAAACAAAAAACAAACAACAAGCAAACAAATTAAAAAACAAACTCTGGGGAATGATCTGGCTCAGTGGTTGAACACAGGCTTCCCATATGTGAGGTACGAGGTTTAATCCCTGACCCCAGAATCTCAACAACAATAAACCCTTTGTGGCATAAGAGATTCCTCTCCAACCACCACCTCATCATGGTTTACAAAATAGCTTTTCCAAATTCCCTTTTTAAGACTTTCTATACCTTAAGATAATCCTGTCTGATTTTGTCCTATGGCACAAGATAACTCTGCCCACAAGCTTACCCATATTATAAGAAATCCCTCACAATAAAGAAGAACCATGTAAACACAAAGAAGGATAATCTTATAAAAGAATATTTATATTCAAGTCTTTATTAGGATCACATTTTCAACTTCCTCTGCAATTAGTTTAGTGCCAATTGATTGAATTCTGCTCAGTACTATGTGGAAAGAAATATATAGAATCCTCCAAGCATAGGCATAAATACACATGCATGGTATTTATTTGTCCTCTATTGCCTTCTGTGTTGACTACAGAGGCAACATGTTGAAGATGATGGTATTGCAAAATGACAGGAGACAAGATCAGTGCCATTTCTTGGAGAGGTTCTGCATTTATTGAACAAGAGTTTTAGAAATAAACCTTGTGTTATGACACAAACAATTGGAGGTTAATTTGATAACAAATTTATATCTCTCAA
>PVKH010039729.1:0-11150 GCA_004027955.1 Chaetophractus vellerosus | reverse complement strand
GGCGGCTCTGCTCTGCTCATGGGCGGCTCTGCTCTGTTCGCAGGTGACTTGCCCTGCCCGTGGCGGCTTTGCCCTGCCCGTGGCGGATTTTTGCCCTGCCCACGGCGGCTCTGCCCCGCCCATGGCAGCTTGCCCTCTCAAGGCAGTCTGCCCGCTCGGAGAGGCCCCCGGGAACCGAACCCAGGGCCTCCCATGTGGTGAACCGGCGCCCTATCCACTGGGCTACAGCCGGCCCCCAAAATGTCACTCTTGTCATATACTATATTCCTTTATGTATAGAGAGTATTTCTGGACTCTTCATTCTTTTCCATTAATCTCTTTGCCAATTTATTTATTCTCTAGTGCCAAACTTTTTTTTTTTTTATTAGGCCAGCAATTATAAAGTAGGGAGGGAAGAGAAATAGGAGGAAATAACAGATCATAGGTCCCAGATAGAGAGGAAAGGGTTGAAGAATGATAAAGTAGACTGATTTACAGACTACAATTGCCCATTATAGATTATAAATGTTCAGGTTTTACTTGAGTGTTGATCCATGTGGGGGGATGGGAGGGACATGGTGAGAGCAGGGTACAGAAGGCGAGAACAGTGGTCAAAAGTAGTGACAAACTTTTAATGTTAATTTTTCTTTATGACTTTAGAATCACCTTGTCTATTTATGCTTCCCACTAAAGGGGTGGGGAGGGATCCTCTTAATGATTTTGTTGAAATTGCCTTAAATCAGTGGCCCTTACATTTTTTTGTGCATTAGTCAGAATCACATGGAGAGCTTTAAACACAGATTGCTGAGTCTTACCGCCAGAATTTCTGATATGGTATTTCTGCAATGGGGGCTGAGAATATGTATATCTAACAAATTCCCAGTGTGATGTTGATGCTACTTGGGCACCATCCTTTGAGAACCATGCAGTAAAACATACATTAATTTTGGGATAATTGTCACCCTTCCAATAATAATATCATTCTAAAATCAACTAATGTTATTCCATTTATATTTTATTTACTCAGCAGTGTTTAAAAGATTTCTTTATATTGATGATACTTAATTTTTAAGTTTATTCCTATTCAGTTCATCTTTTTGTTGCTGTGGTAATAAAGGTTAATTTATAATTATTATTTGATATCAGAGATGCTCTTTATTTGCCAATTTGTGATTTATTGTTTTAAATACTTATGGTTAGCAATTCCTCTTTCTTTGACTTCTTGCATAGGTAGGGAAGGTAGTTTTACGTTACCTTCTGGAAAACTGAAAAAAAAAACATGGGGCATAAAGAGAGGAAGATGAGCTATGGAAGCAGGTGATACCAAAGCCTTCCCCACTCCTGGTTTAAAAATATCTCCTCTACATATTTCTACCACTTGAAAAGTTAGTTGGAATAATTCCTGTTCTTCTAAAATATAGTAGATCCTATAAAAAATTTTGTAGCACCACTTGAGATGAATTATTTATATTTTTAATTGTATATAGAAATTGAGAGACCAAAGGACAGGCACAGGCAAGGGGAAGGTCTTTATAAATTCCAAGGCCAAGGAGTGAAGTTTCAGAAATGGAGGAAGACTAACAGAAACATAGTCTTAATTCTACTGAAGTTTTAACTAGGACTATAGCACTATGCTGCCACGTATTAATGCCTAGACTGAAGATATCTGATGGCTAATTTTTAAAACAGGAAAGACACATTTTTATGATTCAGTCTAAATTTTCTCTCAAGATTGGATAATCCAATTTAGTATTTCCCATGCAACCTAGTATATCTTTTCTTCTCCTTCTCAGTAAAAGAGGAATAATGAAAAACAAGTGGAAAACACATGTCTTCATCCCCATAGTTTAATATCAAGATTTTGTTATAGTTGATATTTTTTTTAATTCCTGTGGTAGGCAGAATAATGGCTCCCCACAGCTGTCCATGTCCTAATCTCTGGAACCAAAAATGTTCTATTACATGCAAAGGGGAATTAAGGTTGCAGATGGAATTAAAGTTGTTAATCAGCTGACCTTAAAATAGAGATTTTATCCTGGATTACGCAGATGGACTCAAATATAATCGCAGTATCCTTAAAAAGTAGAAGAGGGAGGCAGAAATGGGGTCATTGTGATTCCATGTGAGAAGAGTCAACATATCCATGAGGGCTTTGAAGATGGATGAAGGAGACCACAAGCCAAGGAAAGCAGGCAGCCCCTAAAAGCTGGAACACTTCTAGCTGGAAACTAATATCCCCTAGAGCCTCCAGAAAGGAAAGTAGCCCTTCTAACACCTTGACTTTAGCCTAGTAAGACCATGTCAGAGTTCTATCCTGCAGAATAATTAAGATAAACTGTTTTGTTTTAAGCCACTAAATTTGCGGTAATTTGTTATGGCAGAAAATAGGAAATTAATATGTTGCACAAAACCATTAGGTTTTGTGAAATCAATAGGTTTACCATGGTTAGTTAACGTTTAACAGCCAAATGAAGTTATGCTTAAAATGCCATGTTTCCATTTTTCTTCTCAAATTTTGATTACAAAAAGCTTACATTTCTTTTTCAATTAACCTTTAAATTTTCTGGAAATGTAATATCTTAGTGTGAATTAAGGCAATACCTTTTCTATCTGAAATTACTTGTCTGGAGATCTGGACTTTCTGCAAAGTAACTTAGGACCTGGTTCGAAAATCATCTTGGAACATAGCTGAGTCAGAATTAAGTGTGTGAGCTTTAGAGTTCAAGGCCGAGACCTAGGATCACTGCTAGAATTGGCTGTGTAATATTGGAAAAGTTATTTAACCTCTTTATGCCTCTTTTCTCTTAATAATAGAGTCTTTGTCACAAGTTTGTACCAAGGGTTGCAGGAGATAATGTATGTATAACATTTAGCATGGCTCTGGCTTATAGGCTCAAAAATCATAAGTGAAGACATGGATACTCAAAAGAAAAAAAAATTCTATAGCCTTTCTTCACGTAGACAAAAGCTATAGATAACTCAGCACTTTAAGTAAGTCAATTGATATTTGTAATGACATTCTGGAGTCAAGTACAAGACAGTTTTTTTCAATTTTTTAAAGACCTTTAAATTATATGAGTATTTGTACTTGAAGTGCAAGCTTTTCATACCTGGAAAACTAATTCATATGGAATTTTTACCAAAGGTATCAAATGAACAAAAGAATTTTAAAATTTTTTTCTCTGATTTCTCAAACCCCAATTCCACCACTTGTTAGCCACCTATACAGCCATGTCCACTTAACCTCATTGAGCCTACATTTCATCTATACAACTTAAGTAATAAAATAGTTCTTTTGCAGGATGCTTAGGAAGATTAAAGACAGTACATTTTGAGCCTGAGGCATCTTTTATAGCATATAAGTAGGTGCTCAATAAGTGGTGGTTATTCTTTTGATATTTATTTTATGCTCCTCAAAAGATGCATTACTTAAAGACCATAGTGACCTAATCATGAAACCCTATGGATTTGTTTCTTCCCTTGCTTTAGTTTTTATGACATCAGATACTACTGAATATATTGAAATTCTCTCTTTTCTCCTTTTCTAATGTTCTTCCTACCCCTCTGATTATTCCTATTTAGACTTCTCTGCTTCATCTTCTTCCTCTACCCACTCCTTAAGTATTGGTGTTTCCCAATTTCTGTGGTTATTTTAAATTTTCTTTTTTGTTTACAAATTCTCTCTTGGTATCATATGTTTGATGGTACCAGCTGAAATCTTTTCTCTGAGTATCATTTGGATATCCCAGAGAAATCTCCTAAAATGAACTTGTATGTTCATTGCATATCTAAAATGAACTTGTAGTTATGTTCTACATACTACTTCTTCTCTTTATACCCATATAGGCAAGACTGTTCATTTTTTTGTTCAATTTATTTATTTATCCCTTCATTCAACAAATATTTATTTTTAAATTTTTTTAAAGAAGTCTTAGATTATATAAATGTTACATAAAAAATGTAGGGGATTCCCATATACCCCACACCTCCCCCTCCCACACTTTTCCACATTAACAACCTCTTTCATTTGTGTGGTACATTTGTTACAATTGATGAACACATATTGAAGCATTGCTACTAACCATGGTCTATAGTTTACATTATGGTTTGCACTTTGCACCGCACAGTTTCATAGGTTTTGACAAAATGTATAATGGCCTGTATCCATCATTGCAATGTCTTGCAGAACAATTCCAGTGTCCCCAAAATGTCCCATATTTTACTTGTTCTTCCCTCTCTCTCCCCTCAGAACATCTGGTGACCACTGCCTTTATATTAATGTTACAAGTTCTTCCATTGCTGGAATAATAAGTCTACTTTAGTCCATAGTTATATTCCCCACTTAGGTTTGATCATTCCTCAATCTTGAGAATTTTGGGATAGTGGTGCCCACTGTGCTTCCAATTGAGAGGGGGCTTAGATGCCATGGGACAGATGGGTGAAACTGTCTTGCTTGCAGTTGTAGATACTCTCATCAACAAATATTTAGTATGTGCCTATGATGTTCTAGTCACTGAGGATACAGTGGTAAAGTAAATTTAAAAATAAGCTAATTCTTATCCCTCAGGAAATTTACATTTGTATTGGAAGAGATGAAGCAAATAAATAAAATATGTTGTGTGTTATTAATAAATTCTGTGGAGAAAAATAAAGCAGTGAAGGGAGATAAGGAGAGCCAAGGTGAGGATAAGGGTTGCAGTTTTAAGTATGATGCTTGGAGAAGGCATCACTGAAAAAGTGCCATTGAGCAAGACTTTAAGTAGGTGACGGAGGAGCTCTTTGGTCATCTGGGGGAAGATTGTTCTAGGTTGAGGAAACAGCAACTGCACAGTATGGAACAGGAGTGTGCCTGAGCTGTCTTAGCGGGTGACCAATAAGGGACAGGTCAGAGAAGTAATTGGTAACATAATTGCGTTGGTCCCATATACTCATTTCCTTAAAAATTGGGAATTATCCTTTACTACTTAGTCATCTTCATTGCCCTTCTGTCCTTTCCTCTGCTGATATCCAGCAAATCACTAGCTTTTATTGACTTCTACTCCTATTTTGCCCTCCTATCTATCCTCTTCATTCTCACTACTTTTGCCTTAGTTTAGGCCTGTATCATTGGTTACCCAGTTGATCTGCTGCTAACCTCATACCCCATATTCATCACTCATTCAGCAGATATTTATTGAATACTTTCTCTGTCCAAGCCCTGTGTTAAGCACTATGAATATAATGGCCATCAAGCTAGATATGATACAAAAATCACAGTGTAAGTAGGGAGAAAAAACATTCAAATAGTGACATGAGTGTGTAATAAGTACTTTGAGAGTGGAAGTACAAGCAGTCTTAGTAGCAAAGTGGTGATGTAGGGGAGACCCTAGATCTGATTTATGAGGGTTTAGTGTAATCTTTCCACAGAAAATTATACTCTAGTTGAGATTTAAATAATTAGTGGGAGTTATGCCCTAAATGAGAAAAGAGTGTCCAAACAAAGGGACTACTTTTGTGAATGCCCTGAAAATAAAACTAAAAACTGTTTAGTGTCACAGTATAGAGAAAGGAGGAGAGGGGCTCAAAATCGGCTGGAGAGATATGAATGAACAAATCATGCATGATATCATAAGGCCCTATTTTAAAGTCACCAAAATAATCATCTTAAAACTTCAATATGGGGCGACATCATCAAGATGGCAGCATAAGAAATCCTTGGGGATAATTCCCTTTAGACAAACCTAAATAAAAGAGCAGATTCAACTCACTTGGAACTCTGGAGGATGATAGAGACTGGAGAAGGACTCCATAAAAAGTTGAATTGAGTGTGGGGCACCACCAAGAAAAAAGCAGCACAGATTTGCCAGTCCTGACCCCTCTCCTGTGTTCAGTCCCACACAATTTAAAGAGATAAACAGTGGCAGCACTTCAACTGTGTACCCCCTGCTGTGGTCACGGACCACAGAGCCAACCATGGCAGTGATATAGAGCCTCATCACTCACATTCAGACACCAGGACCCAAGTTCATATAGGCCCATGGTGAGGACCTAGCAGTTAGTGTGAGCATGTATACAAAGCATATTCCCCTAGAAATCAGAGCAACCTTCAGCATAACTTTTGGCAAGCTGTGCACAGTCGCAGCTTGGTCCCTAATTGCCAGTGCACTTAGAAGAAATTGGGTGATTTTGAATTCTGATCCCTGGTTCAGTGGGTCAGGATCCCCATTGTGGAAGTTACCAGAGGCAGAAAAGCTGCATGAAAAGGGGAAACTAAACCACAGTAAAATAGGGAGGATTCAGGGCTGAAAGCTGGAGTGAAAAGGTATCTCAGATGACAAAAAAGGCAATAAGCAAATCATAGCTACTGGGGAGAAAAAATCATATAAAAACAAAAAGAACAGCTAAAGACACCCAGAGCAGAAATAGAGGAAAGGAAGGGAAATTGTCACGTAACATAGGGTCATCTAAAAAGTTATGACAAATGCCCAAAGCAAGGGGCAAGTGCAGAAAGTGAGAAAATCTGAACTGTTAAACACAGGAAGCTCTTAAAAGGTCCAGTATAAACTAGAATAAGCATTGAAGAAGAGCCTTAACACATAGCCTATCTATACTGAAATCATAGGCAAAAGAAAGTGGCTTCCACAGTTAGTATATCAAATAAATCAAATACTCAGACACCAATAAAGGAAGAAACAGGAAGAGATGGCTCATTCAAGGGGACAAATTAAAACATCAGAGGAAATACTAACATTGGAACAACTAATCAGAGATGTTTGTTCAATCTCCTACATCAGTTAAAGTAGCTAAAGGAAAATATGGACAGAAATAAACTAAATATGGTTATAGAACTAAAGGCTATAAAGTAGATGATGCATGAACAAAAAGAATTAGGAAGTTTAAAAAGGAACATAATAGAACTTATGGGGATGGAAAACACAATAATGGAGATTAGAAATACACTAGAGGGGCCGGCTGTAGCCCAGTTGGTAGGGCACCGGTTTACCACATGGGAGGCTCCGGGTTCAGTCCCTGGGGACTCCCCGAGCGGGCAGACCACCTCGAGAAGGCAAGCCGCCGTGGGCAGGGCGAGCCCCCGCGGGCAAAGGCGAGCCCCCGCGAGCAGGTAGGCCGCCGCGCCGGTGAGCTGACTCGGCGGGTCGCCCCAGCGGGGGGGAGACAAGCAGACACACAGAGGAACACAAAGTAAATGAACACAGCAAGAGCAAGCAGAAGGGGGGGATGTATGAAAGAAAAAAAAAACCATGATGCATTCAGAGCAGTTTTGAACAGGCAAAAGAAAGAATCAGCAAAGTGGAAGACAGGACTATCAAAATCACACAATTGGAAAATCTTATAGAGAAAGGAATAAAAATAACTGAGCAGAGCCTCATATGGGACAACATGAAGCATATCAACATATGCAACAGTTAAAGGGTTGCAGTAATTGGGAAAACACCAAATCAAAAAAGTGCCACTTTAAAAATGTTTGAAGCTTATGGTATCCTTGATGGCTTCTCTGCCATCACCTCCTGGTACAGTGTGGAGCCATCCTGTGCTACTATTGTGAGACTCTGGCACCCTTTCAGAGTAACCCCTGTGCATATCTGGGGGGTGACTGTGTATCAGTGCCAGTCTATTTAGTAGTATCCTGAAAGACTGAACAAGAAAATTCCTCTCAGTCTTGCACTCCTAGAATTTGCCCAGTAGGCGATGCAAGTTGAGGCCAGCAAAAACAGTATAAGAAACAATTAAGTCAAAGTGGCTTGCAGCAAAGGATTACCTGCTCTAAGTCATAAAATACAAATGGACAAGACACAAGCTCAGAGAAGACATAGAGGACTCTGTGCTTCACTTTTACTTCAGGCCGATCTTCTTGAAGAGAGGACTAAACTCTGAGGGACAGCACCAGCCAATGCAGAGCCAATTTGCAAAGACCATGAAAGATGTTTTTGACATTGGTTTGATTTTTTAAATTCCTGGTGCTGAAGGAAATCTCTGCCATATTACAAGTGAATACAAACTCAAGGAACAGACAACTCAGAGAGTAAACCTCAAAATTAACACTTCAAAATATTAAAATGTAAGTGTACAAGAAAAGATTTCATGACATACAAAGAAACAGGAAATGATGACCTATCCAAAGAAACTGATAAAAAATTAAGAAACCATCAGTGAAGAAAACCAGACTTTGGATATAATGGGCAAGGGCTTTAAAAAATTATCTTTTATATATTCAAAGAGATAAAACACAGTGAAAGAATTAAAAGATAACAGGAAAATGATGAGTGAAAAATCTCAGTAAAGAGTTAGAATTTTAAAAAGGAACCAAACAAATACTGGAGGTAAACACCACAATAATTGAAATGAAAAATTTCCTCAAACATTTGAAAAACAGATTGAAGCTGGGAGAAGTAATAATTAGTGAGCTCAAAGATACAAGACAAAAATACACTTATTCTGCCAGAGGATCAGAAAGAAAAAAGAATGAAAAAAGTGAAAAGAGCCTAAGAGACCTAGGGGACACCATCAGGAATACCATACAATATACACATTATGGGAGTCCCAAAAGAACAAGAGGGAGAGAAAAAGCCAGAAGGAATATTCAAAGAAATAATGCCAGAAAACGTCCCAAGTTTAACAAAAGACATGAATATTCACATCCAAGAAACTCCAAACAGGATAAACTCAGAATCACATGCAGACTCATAGTAGTCAAACTGTGGGATGCCAAAGATGAATTCTGAAATCTGCAAGAAAAAGCAACATGTTATATACAAGGGACAACAAAATAAAATTAAGTGCGCATTTTTTCATTAGAAGCCATGGAAGCAAAGAATGCAGTGGGACAAAATATTTAAAATGCTGATTGAAACAATTGCCAACCAAATATTTTATATATGGCAAGAATGTCTTTCAAAAATGTGGGAAAGATAAAGACATTCCCAGATAAACAAAACCTTAGGAAGTTCTAACTGTCAACTTTCCATGTCTGAAAAATATATCCTGAAAGAAATAAAAAGGGACTAAAATTGGTACACTACTAAAAACTCCAATAAATATGATTGTAGACATTAATGGAAGAATTCAGGGCAAATAATGTATAGGACTTATGAAGAGAAAATAGCAAAATTGCAGAAGAACATCTGCATTAGCAGCATTTGCTTTTTTCTTTTTTTAAAACAAATCAATTTTATTGAGACATATTAATAAAGCATACAATTCATCCAAAGTGTGCAAATCAGTGGTATTTGGTATAATCACATAGTTGTGTAATCATCACTTCAATCATTATTAGAGCATTTTCATTTCAATAATAATAATAGGCAAAAATCAGACAAGCAAACAAGAAAATCTTCACCTCTCAATCTCTATGCTTCCCATCAGCAGTTACTTTAAATCTAAATGGATTAAACTCTCCATTCCAAAGGCAGAAATAGGAAGAATGGATAAAAAATCATGACCCAACTGTATGTATGTATATGCTGTTTACAAAAGAGTCACCTTAAATTCAGGCAAAGTAGGGTGAAAGTATCCTGCAAATACTAACCAAAAAAGATGGAGAAGCTATACTAATATCAGATAAAATATACTTTAAGTAAAAACTGCTGTGGGTGTTACGAGGGATAAGGAAGATCACTATGTACTGATAAAGGGGTGAATTCAAAAGAAGAATATCAGTTTTAAATGTGCAGTGTGAACTATGGTCCCTGCTTAATGGCAAAGCTCCAGGATGTGTTTATCAATTGCAATGAATGTGCCACACTAATGAAGGATGTTTATGTGGGAGGGTGTGGGAGGTGTGAGGAGTAGGGCATATGGGAATCCCTATATTTTTTGTGTAATATTTATATAATCTAAATATCTTTTAAAAAATAAAAAATATTAAAAAAAGAAGTAGATGGTTCTACATTAATAGTAGGAGACTTCAATACACTACTTTCAGTAATAGAACATAAAGAAAGAAGATTAATAAGGAAAATGAAGACTTGTATGATACTGTAATCCAACTAGAATTAACTGACATATATAGGACATTTCCTCCAGCAGTAGCAGAACATAAATTCTTCCCTAGTGCACATGGATCATTCTCCAGAATAGACGATATATTAGTTCACAAAAATAAATCTGAATAAATTTAGAAATATTGAAATCATACAAGGTAACTTTTCTAAAAATAATGGAATGAAGCTAGAAATAAGTAATGGATAAGACTGGAAAAGTCACAAATATGTGGAAATTAAACAAGACACTCTTAAACAACTAATGGGTCAAAGACAAAATGACAAGGGAAATTAGGAAATATTTGAGGTGAATGAGAATGAAAACACCGAAACCTATGGGATGCAGCAGAATCATTGCTGAGACTGAAATTTAGAGCTCTGGATACTCATTTAAAAAGAAGACCTCCAGTCACAGATGTAACATCAAAACTGGGGAATCTAAAAAAAAAAAAAAAAAAGAAGAGCAAACTAAATCCAAAACAAGCAGAAGGAAGGAAATAGAAAATTAGAGCAGAGATCATTGAAATAGAGAATACAATAGAGAAAATTAACAAACCCAACAGTTGGTTCTTTGAAAAAAATCAATAAAATCTACAGAGCTTTAGCTAGACTATCAAAGAAATAGGATGCAAATGACAAACTATGGTAGTTGGTAGCACTAACTCCACAGAAATATAAAGGATTAGAAGAGGATATTATTAACAACTATATGCCAACAAATTAGATAACCAAGACAAAGTGGACATGTTACTAGAAACACATAAACTACAAACAATGACTTAAGAAGAAACAGAAGATCTCAGCAGACCAATAGAAAGTATAGAGATTGAAATGGTAATCAAAACCATCAAGGAAGCAAGGACCAGATAGATTCACTGATAAATTTTACCCAACATCCCAAGAAGAAGTAACACCAAAACTTCTCAAACTCTTTCAGAATTAAAGAGGAGAGAAATTTTACTAACTCATATGATTAGGCCAATATCACCTTAATAACAAACCCAAATGATGATTGCACAAGAAAAGAAAATTACAGACCCATATCCCTATGAATATAGATGCAAAAATCCTCATCACAATACTGACAAACTAAATCCAAAAGCACATTAAAAGAATTATTTACCATGATATAGTGGATTTTGTCCAGGTGTGCAAGGGTGGTTTGACAGAAAATCCATTAATGTAATAACC
>PVKH010039728.1:0-11152 GCA_004027955.1 Chaetophractus vellerosus | reverse complement strand
GGTCTGCCCGCTAGGAGAGGTCCCCGGGAACCGAACCCAGGGCCTCCCATGTGGTTTCCCAGCGAGCTCTTTATCCACTGAGCTATCTAGCCGGGCCCTCCCAGTCAGTTTTTAGAACTGTTTATTCAAGCAGTTGGGCTCATCACCTTTCCATAGGTGAGAGCCCTGAACCAAGGTTTTAGCTATTTTTAATACTCTTTTTGCAAGAACTGAAACCAACTTTTAGACAAAGGACTATGCGGGGTGTGTGTGGGGGGTGTCTTTCTTTGCGGTTGTGTTTGACTCACGTTGTCCTGGCAACCAGCAAGCCAAGCAAGCTCCAAATGTACAGAAGCAGATATTTGCGGTTAGCTGCAGGTAGAATAGTTTCTAACTTTTCTATTCTTGTTGATCAAGCATAACTTTTACAGAGATTGGAGACAGTTCCCATAATTGTATTGAGAAGAAAGGGGGGAGATTGATACAGTTCCCAGAATTGTACTGGGAAGGGATGATCATAACCTTTCACCATGACAAGAAGGGAAAACTACCCAACACACTTTATGAAGCCAACATCACCCTAATACCAAAGCCAGAAACAGATATTACAAGAAAATAAAATTACAGGCCAATGAACACAGATGCAAAAATTCTTTAAAAAATACAGCAAATTGAATCCAACAGCGTAGCAAAAGACTTATACATCATGACCAAGTGAGACATATTCCAAGTATGTAAGGCCAGTTCAACATAAGAAAATCAATGTAATACACCACATTAACAAATTGAAGGGAAAAACCACATGATCCTATCAATCGATGCAGAAAAGGGATTTGACAAAACCCAGCAATCTTTTTTGGTAAAAACATTTCAAAGATAGAAATAGAAGAAAAATTCCTCTATATGATAAAAGGCATATATGAAAAACCCACAGTCAACATCATACTCAATGGGGAAAGGTTGAAATCCCTCCCTCTAAGATCTGTCACCATTGTTATTCAATATTGTACTAGAAGTTCTAGCTAGGGCAATTAGACAAGAAAAAAATTAAGGCATCCAAATAGGAAAAGAGGATGTAAAACTCTGTTTGCGGGTGACTTGATCCTGTACTTAGAAAATCCTGAAGTATCCACGACAAAGCTACTTGAGCTAATAAAGAAGTTCAGCAAAAAGGCAGGATACAAGATCAACATGCAAAAATCAGTAATGTTTTTGTACACTAGTACTGGACAATCTGAGGAGCAGATCAGGGGGAAAATTCCATTTTCAATAGCAACAAAAAGACTCAAATACCTAGGAATTAATTTAACCAAAGAAGTACGGGACCTATATGAAGAAAATGATAAAACAGTGCTAAAAGGGATTTTAAAAGACCTAAACAAATGGAAAGACATTCCCTGTTCATTGATTGGAAGACTAAATATCATGAAGACGTCAATTTTACCCAAACTGATTTATAGATTCAATGCAATACCAGTCAAAATCCCAACAGCTTACTTTACTGAATTAGAGAAGACAATTACCAAATTCATTTGGAAGGGTCAGTGTACCTGAATAGCCAAAAGCATTCTAAAAAATAGCCATGTGGGAGGAACTTCACTGCCTAACCTTGAAACATATTACACAGCTACAGCGGTAAAAACAGCATGGTACTGGCATGATGATTGAAACATCAATCAGTGGAATAGAATTGAGAACCCAGAAATAAACCTGCACCTATACAGTCAACTGGTTTTTGACAAACCTACCAAGTCCATGTTAACAGGACAAAACAATCTCTTCAACAAGTGGTGTTGGGAGAGCGGGATATCTATAAACAAAAGAATGAAAGAGGACCACTATCTCATCCCCTATACAAGAATCAACTCAAAATGGATGAAAGATCTAAATATAAAAGCCAGAACCATAAAACTACAAGAAGAAAATGTAAGAAACATCTTCAAGACATTTTAGTAGGTGGTGGTTTCTTGGACCTTACACCCAAAGCACATGCAACAAAAGAAAAAATAGATAAATGGGACCTCCGCAGAATTAAACACTATTGCACCTCACAGGACTTTGACAAAAGGGTGAAATGGCAGCCAACTCAATGGGAAAAAAATATTCGGAAATCACAAATCTGATAATGGTTTAATATCCAGGATACAGCTTTGGATAAAAAGTTATATATTTTAGATTCACAATCTTTCTTTTTCAGTATGTATTTTGTGATGTCTATTCTGGTTTGCAAATTGGGTGAAGGCTTTGCCATATTCATTACATTTGTAAGGTTTCTCTCAAGAATGAATTTTCTGATGTTTCATAAGCCTTGAATTTTGGGTAAAAGCCTTTCCACACTCATTACATTTGTGTTATTTCTCTCCACAGGTCATATTCCGATGCCGAGAGAAGTTTGAGGAATCTCTAAAGGATTTGCCACAGATGTTACATTTATAAGGTTTCTCTCCAGTGTGAATTCTTTGGTGGCACTTGAGGCCAGAACTTAGCCTAAAGGCCCTGCCACATTCAACACATTTGTATGGTTTCTCTCCAGTATGAGTACTCTTGTGTTCCCAAAGGTAGGAATGTTTGGTAAAAGCTTTACCACATTCGCTACATTTGTAAGGTTTCTCTCCAGTATGAATTCTCTCATGATAAAAAAGGGATATACGTTTGGTAAAAGTTTTTCCACATTCGTTACATGTGTAAGGTTTCTCTCCAGTATGAACTCTCTCATGATCCATAAGGAATGAACGCTTGGTAAACGCTTTACCACATTCGTTACATTTGTAAGGTTTCTCCCCACTATGAATCTCCTGATGTCTCACAAGGATTGAACTATGGGTAAAAGCCTCTCCACATACATTACATATATGTGTTTTCTCCCCACAAAGTGCATAGTGATGCCGAGAGAGATATGAGAAATCTTTAAAGGATTTGCCACAGACATTACATTTGTAAGGTTTCTCTCCAGTGTGAATTCTTTCATGGGTGTGGAGGCCAGAACTTTGACTAAAGGCCTTGCCACATGCAACACATTTATATGGCTTCTCTCCAGTATGAGTCCTTTTATGAACCCAAAGGTTTGAACGTTTGGTAAATTCTTTACCACATTCACTACATTTGTAAGGTTTCTCTCCAGTATGAATTCTCTCATGATTTAAAAGGTATGAACGTTTGGCAAAAGCTTTACCACATTCTTTACATTGGTAAGGTTTCTCTCCGGTATGAACTCTCTTGTGATCAGTAAGGGATGAACGTTCGGTAAAAGCTTTACCACATTCATTACATTTATAAGGTTTCTCACCAGTATGAGTTCTCTTGTGTTTCCAAAGGTATGAATAGTTGGTAAATGCTTTATCACATTCATTACATTTATAAGGTTTCTTTCCAGTATGAATTATATAATGATTTGCAAGGTTTGAGTTATGTCTATAGGCCTTGCCACATTCATTACATTTGTAAGGTTTCTCTCTGGTATGGATTCTTTGATGTGTTGTGAACTTTGAGAACTGTTGAAAGGCTTTGCCACATTCACTACATTTGTAAGGTTTCTCTCCAGTATGAATTATACAATGTCTTGCAAGGTTTGAGTTATGTCTATAGGCCTTGCCACATTCATTACATTTGTAAGGTTTCTCTCTGGTATGGATCCTTTGATGTGTCATGAGCTTTGAGAACTGTTGAAAGGCTTTGCCACATTCATTACATTTGTAAGGTCTCTGCTCAGAATGAATTCTCTGATGATCAGTAAAGACGGAGTAATTACTAAAAGCCTTCCCACATTTATTGCATTTGTAAAGTTTTTCTCTAACACGAGTTTTCTGTTGTGCATGCAATGACCGATGCATGAAAACCTTCCTATATTTATCACAAATATTGGATTTGACCCTAGAAGGAAATCTTTGAAGTGGTGAAACTGAGAAGCAATTTTTGATAGACTTCTCAACTGGAGTACATTCACAATGTTTCTCTTCAGTTTGAAATCTCTGCATATCTGCCAGATTTGACTGAAATTCACATCTATTTTCAAAATATTTGACATCCTTGTTCTCTGCATAATTTACGTTATTTTTTAGCTTCAATGAATACTTTAAAAATGGCTTCCCATGTCTAAAATACAGATTTGCACGTTTTCTAACAAAAACATTCTGTTTAAGAGGGAAATTATTAGAGGATTTGATGAGCTGTTGATCTCTGATACAAGCAACACTTTTGTTTTGGGTCTGACGCACTCCTTTGTAATTTCTTTTACCATATCCCTGCTGACTTTCAAATTCATGCATACTTTCCCAGACTGCCCTGAAGTCAAAATCCTCAATGCCATGGCCTTTCAATTTCACTGGTTGGCATAATTCTCCCTTATTAATGCGGTGTTTTGGTAATAATTCCTTGATTGCACATTTTGGAGAGAGATCTGAAAGACAAAAAAAGACCATAGGCTTCCTATTAACTGGAGTTGGAACATGAGTATTTTATATTGGAAAACATAATATTATAGCAAAAGTGATACAATAAACAAAACATTAGGAAACTTCTCAATCATGGTCTTCAAAATGTTTAGGTAATCAGTGTAATAAACCACATTGATAAATTGAAGAAAAATCACATGATCCTCACTATTGATGCAGAAAAGAGGTTTGATAAAAACAGCACTCTTTTTTGATAAAAACACTCCAAAAGATAGGAATAGAAGGAAGCTTTGAGGGGCAAATATGGATCAAATGGTTGGGCGTCCGTCTCCCACATGGAGGGACCTGGGTTCGATCCCCAGGACTTCCTGGTAAAAATTTTTTTTTAAAATTAAAAAAAAATAGAGGGGAAGCAGATGTGGCTCAGTGGCTGAGCACTGGCCTCCTGCATACAAGGTTCCAAGTTCAATCCCCGGTCCCAGTACTTAAAAACAACAACAACAACAACAACAACAACAACAAAAACACACCCTTTGTGGGAGGGATGTGGCTCAAATGGTTGGGCGTCTGTCTCCCACATGGGGGGCCCTGGGTTCAATCCCTGAGACCTCCCAGTAAAAACAAACAAAAACCAAAAACCAAAAAAAAAAGAAAAAAAAAAAGAAGGAAGCTTTGTCAATATGATAAAGTACATCAACAAAAAGCCTACAGCTAACATTATATTCACTGGTGAAAGACTGAAATCTTTTCCACTGAGATCAGGAACAAGATAAGGATGGCCACTGTCACCATTATTATTCAATATCTTTCTAGAAGTTCTAGTGAGAGCAATTAGGCTGGATAAGAAATAAAAGGCACCCAGAGAAGTAAAACTCACTATTGGCTGTTCATATTATCCTGTATCTAGAAAATCCTGAAAATTCCACCACAAAACTACTAGAACTAGTAGATGAGTTCAGCAAAGTGGTAGAACACAAGATTAATAAGCAAAAATCAATAGCATTTATATATTTTACTGATGTGCAATCTGAGAAGGAATCAGAAAAAAAATTCATTTATAATACTGACTAAAACAATCAAATATTTAGGAATAATCTTAACCAAGGACAAAAAGGACCTGTATTCAAAAAACTACAAAACATTGCTAAATGAAACTGAGGAAGACTTAAATAAATGGGAGAACAATCCATATTCATAGATTGGAAGACAAAATATCAATTTGATGTCAATTCTACCCAAACTTATATTATATTCAATGCAAACCCTATGAAAATGCCAATATCCCTTTTTGAAGACATCAAAAAGAGAAGAAAAAACTTGGAGGACTCTCCATTCCTGATTTTAAAGCATATTGCTTAGCTACAGTGGTAAAAATAGCATGGTCCTGGCATGAAGACATATAGATTGACCAATGGAACCGAACTGAGAAATCAGAAATAGACCCTCACATCTACAGCTAAGTAATTTCTGACAAGGCTATTCAGCCCATACAGGTGGGCCAGAATAGTCTATTCAACAAATGGTGGTGGGTGAACTTGATAGCCATATGTAAAATTAATAAAGAAGACCATCTCACACCTTATATAAAAATTATATGTAAAATGGATCAAGTACCTAAATGTAAAAGAAACAACCATTAAGCTCCTACAAGAAAATGTAGGAAAACATTTTCAAGATGCTGTGATAGGTGCTACTTTCTTGAACCTTACACCAGAAAACAAGCAACAAAAGAAAAATACATAAATGAGAACTCATCAAAATTAAAAACTTATATCTCAAAGGACATTGTCTAAAGAGTGAAAAGGCAGCTGACTCAATGGGACAAAATATTTGACAACCACATATCCAAAACAGGTTTAATATCCATGTAAAATAAAGATATCATACAACTCAACATTAAAAAGACAAAATATCCAATTTTAAAATGAGCAAAAGATTCGAGAACACAACTGTCCAAAGAAATACAAATGGCAGAAAAACACATGAAAAAAATGTTCTTAGGAAAATTAGGAAGAACTTAGAAAAACCATTGGAAAACCACCAAAATATTTTTCTGAACAGCTGTTATAACTTTATCCATGCAGTATAAGCATTGCAACATTAACACTTAGTGACTTACATTTATATTCCACAGTACACTCTACAGTACATACTGGAAATCTATCATCTACAAGTCATAATAAAAACCTAACAACAAAAATTTTAATAACTCAAGGTAAATACAATAGACAAGTCCATACTAAATTACAGTTGTGGAATTCTAAGACATTCTTTCATAAGAACAGAAGACTTATATTGCAGAAGGAGCACAAAATATGACAATTTGAAATATACTGAACATCACTGACTGCTGAAATATCCATCTTGGAAAAAAGAAAGTATGAATAAAGATTATGAATTGCAGAAGGGTGATGCCAAATAAAAGGGAATTATAGGGAACTGTTAAAAGTGCATCCCGCCACAAAAACAGCAAATAAACTGGCAAAAACTAGCAGATACATCTCACTGCAAATCTGGAAAGTAATCAAATGAACATGTAAGAAAAAGGCAACTGAATCTCAGTAAGAAAACTCTGTAGTGTTTTGTTTTGCTCTGGACACGTCCCATACTCCCATATTCAGCCTTGAAGACAGTAGCCCATATTCCCGGTAAAAGTGTTGAATACCTGGGAGCAGATGAAGCTTATTCTCTGTTTTGCCTAATTCAGAATTCTCCCACAGCAAAGCACTACTGGAAGGGAGGATGGGGAAAGTGTGTAGCACTTAAATTTAAAGACAAATGTATTAACTGCTGATGTTAGAGAAAGAGATTCCATTTGGAGCAAAAAACAGACATACTGAAAAGTATGAGGAGTTTGATGCTTTGGGAAAAAGGGCTTTGAAAGCCTCCTACATATTCTTGAGAATCTAGAAGGTCATGTGTGTGTCTA
Organism: Chaetophractus vellerosus; assembly: GCA_004027955.1. Taxonomy (NCBI): domain Eukaryota; kingdom Metazoa; phylum Chordata; class Mammalia; order Cingulata; family Chlamyphoridae; genus Chaetophractus; species Chaetophractus vellerosus. Next base: position 3,853 of record PVKH010039728.1, on the reverse strand, counting down.
TGGCTGGGTCCACACTGAGAAAAAACAGAAAAGGCTAAAGGTCTCATGTCTGACTAACTTTTGGCACAAGCAGGAGGTGAAAATTAAAGCACAGTTTTAAACCTCATGTCTGTGTGTAAAAGGTCTCTTCTAACATAAAAAGTCCAACTCAAAAGAGTGGGAGACGTTTTTGTTGTTCCATTTACTTAAGGAAATCTCCATGAAATTATTAGGGGACAATTAAGCTAAGCACACACAGACTTCAGTAGCTACACATGACAAATGGAGACTTTACAAATATTATTCAGAAAAGTTATCAAACAACAAAGGAGGGAAATTTGATTTCCATAGGTGCCATATTATACAATTGAAAATCTCCAGTTTAAAAAAAAAAACAAAAAAACGTGTGCAGCATGTGAAGCAACTAGGAAATATGGTCCATACACAAGAAGGAAAAAAAGGGGGCAGATGTGGCTCAAATGGTTGGGCATCCGACTCCCATATGGAGGGATCTGGGTTCGATCCCTGGGACCTTCCGGTAAAATAAAGAAAAATATAGAAGGTGTGTGGGCCTTAAGGCCCTGTGAGCGGGTGCACTGCCAGGCCCCACCGAGCCACACAGCAAGATGATGACATAACAGGAGAGTGACACAAGGGAGAGCCAAAACGAGACACACCGAAAAACCAGGAATTAATATGGCGCAGGTGGTAGAATGCCTCTCTCCCACATAGGAGGTTCCCAGGATCGAATCCCAGTGAAGACAGAAGGATGAGAAGAGAGGGTAGGAAACAGACACAGAGACTTGCCCAGCGAATGGACACAAAAACAGCAAAAACGGGGGAGGGGGTAGGATAAAAATGGATAAAAAGTAAATAAATACATAATAAATAAATCTAAAAAAAAAAAGAAGGGAAAAAAATTAATAGAAATTGCCCATGAGGGAGCCAATATATTGGTCCACATATCACAAAGACTTTAAATTAACTAATTACGTTCAAATAGGTAAAAGAAATCATATACAAAAAGCTAAAGAAAACAGTGAGGACAAGGCCTTTTCAAATAGAGGATATAAATAGAGATGGGATTATAAATGGAATCAACTGAAATGTAGCAGCTGAAAAATACAATAGCTGAAAAGAAAAATACAGGATAGGGATTCAATAGGTTTAAAAAGGCAGAAGAAATAATCAGTGAACTTCATGATTCGTGAATTGAGATTACACAATCTGATGATCTGAAACAAAAAAGAATGAAGAACAAAGGACAGATCCTACGAGAACACTGGGACACCATCCGATGTGTACTAACATACACATAGGAATGAATTAAGCAAAAGTGCATGGTACTATAGCAACATGAAAAATCAGCTGTGATTCTATACAACCACATGTGCAAAATGAAAAAGAAAGCAAGGAAACAATTCCATTTACAATAGCTGTCAAAGAAAACCATATTGAGGAATAAACTTAACCAAACATATAAAAGAAATACACTGACAAGCACATTGTTGAAAAAAATTAAAGACTTAAATAAATGAAAGATATCCCATGTTCATAGACTGTAAGTAGTAATACTGTAAAGCTGGCAATATTCCCCAAAGTGATCAACAGATTCAATGCCATCTCTAGGAAAATCTCGAGAGTCAGAAAGTAGATTAGTGGTTGTGTAGGGCTGGAGGAAATGGAGGGAGATACAAGGGTTACAGCTGAAGGGTAAGGGACAACTTTTACAGATGATGCAAATATATATGAATATACTAAAAACCACTGAAGGGAACAGATGTAGCTTAATAGTTCAACGGCTGCCTCCCACATATGAGATCACAGTTTTTAAAAACAAAACACTGCAGGGTACATTTTAAATGAGTGAACTGTATAGCACATGAATTATATATCAATGACGCTGTTAAGAAAAAAGTTTTGATGTAAGATTTTGTGCTTAGTCAAGTCCTTAGAACCACTACTAATCTAGAGTGAAGTGTGTGGTTAAAGTCCAGACGGTATAGTATTTCATTTCGGGAAATCAACACAACTTAATTTCAGTTAAAAGCAAAGTTGACTATCCCAAGTGACTCACAAGGGAAAAAGCAAAGATACCCAAGGGCACCTCCTGACTTTTAGAAGGAAGTTATTCTCACCCAGGGAGACCAGGTTCCTGTAGTTCTCCAACATCACATCCTTGTACAAAGCCCTCTGCTCAGGGTCCAGGCATTCCCATTCCTCCTCAGAGAATTCTATGGCCACATCCTGGAATGTCAACAGTCCCTGAAATAAAAAACACATTTTACCAAGTAGCCATGGGGACAGTTTTTACCATTACAGAAAATGAGAGGAGATGTGTTAAGGAGCAACTAAACTGATATGAATGTTTTCACAGATCCATGTAAGATAATTTTGAGCTAGATATATATCCCTAATTTTGTTTCATCATGCTTTACCATCAAAGGATACGAAATATATGCTAAATTACTGTTGATTTCAAATTTTTAAAATTAATTTTATTGATACATAGTAATAAACATACACTCCATGCAATATGGACAATCAATAGTATTTGGTATAATCACAGAGTTGTGCATTCATCACTTCAGTAAATATTAGGGTGAACTCATTACTCCAATAATAATAATAATAATAATAATAATAATAATAAAAAACCAAAAATATCAAAATATTTATATTTTGTAGAGATGGAATCAAACAATATGTAGTACCTTTTGCTAAGTTTCTTCCACTTAGTACTTTTCCCTTTTTTAAAAACCATTAATGGAAGATTATTAATGTATTATATACATTATAGCCCGTAGTTTGCTTTGCTTGTATTTTTACTTGATATTAAGATCTTGTAACATTAGCGTACATTTGTGTTTCAAAGAAAGTTTTATATGTGCAATTTAACCATATTCATATTTCTCACGAAGATTCACTATGCTATGCTTTCTCATGTTATATTATTTAGCTTTTCTTCTAGTAATATGCAGGTTGATAAACTTTCCCTTTCAGTCAATATCATCATCTTTTTCCATTAAAGGATGTGAAATACACACTGAATCATGATAGATTTCAAATTTTTGTGGATGATGAAAGAAACATACAAGTGAAATATATTCCACACAGGTCCTCTTTATGGAAGTGCTAGATATGATGTTGTACACAGCAAGGGATAGTTTCTAAAAGCGCTAGAGCAGGAGTTGTTTCGGTCAGCCACAGGCGTGCCTTTTGAAATATACCAAAGATTGGTCAGTCTTTATAAAGGGTATTTATTTGGGGTAGAAGCTTACAGTTACCAGGCCACAAAGCATAAATTTCTTCCCATACCAAAGTCCATGTGTTGGAGGAAGATGGCTGCCGACGTCTCCAGGGTTCAGGCTTCCGGGTTCCTCTGTTCCAGGGCTGCGTTTCTCTCCCGGCTTAGCTTCTGTTTCCTTCACGAGTTCAGCTGAACACTATGAGACTCTCTGCGTTGTGTCTCTCCACAAGGCCAGCTGTAGCCTATCTGGCGATCGGCTCACTCCAACATCAGAACTGCTTCTCAAATCTGCTTCTCCAAATCTATTCTCTCAATCTGCTTCTCTCCATCTGCTTTTATACTTGAGACCACCCCCACCGAGGGGTGGGGCTCAACGTCTCACTGACGTGGCAATTAACGCCCTACTCATAACTTAATCATGCCCAGATGAACAGATGAGCTTACAAACATAATATAATTTATATTTTTGGAATTCATAATTAATTCAAACTCAAACCATTACACTCCACCCCCTGAATTCCAAAAATATATTACAATATTCAAAAAACCTTAAGTTAGTAACAATTTCAGGTACAAAATCATATCAAAATCAGTTCAAAGAAACAGTTTGTCTTTAGGCAAAAT